>JAJEJO010002971.1:463541-524094 GCA_020662805.1 Glaucomys volans
CTGCTCAGACCTCACCAGCAAAGGCTGCCTGGGCAGCTCCTCTGACGGCTTTGTAAAATCACAAAATTCAAGCCGGGCGCGGTGGCGCACACCAGGGCTTGGGAGGCTGAGGCAGGAGGGTCACGAGTTCAAAGCCACCTCAGCAACTTAGTGAGGCCCTGTCTCTAAATAAAATATGAAAAAGGGCTGGGGATGTGGCTCAGTGGTTAAGCACGTCTGTGTTAATCCCTGCTTAAAAAAAAATCACAAAATTTATAATGTTGCTTAACAACAAAACAGATATACCCGACTAGAAATGAATTCTCGGATTTTAAAAGTCAGAAACCTGCAAATCTTGCAAAAGCTACAGCTCAGGAGGTTGTTGTAGTTGTTTAAGGCTATTTTTTTCTTTTTAAATGTTAGACACAAAAATAATAACAAGTGAGAGATTGTCACCCTCTCTCCTCTGAGGACAGCGTTGGAAAGTGGTTTTCCTGCTGTCTCTCTGCAGTCGAATAATTTGGTAATCCACTCCATGGTGAAGCACTTCCATGAAGACCAGACCTCGCAGGGAGAGTCGGCTGAGCCGCACAGCCCTGAGGAAGGAGCCAGGCCCCATTTCATCACCTGCACGGTGGAGCATGACTCCATCCGCCTGCCCCTGGAGCACCTGGTGGAAGAACGAGTGGCTGGTAGGTGAACTTGGGCGGCGTGGGCCATCTTGATGTGCTGGTGGGGTGGGACAGGGCCACAGGCAGAGCGCAGACTGCCTTGTTTGAAAGAGCAACACTCTGCTGTGTGCGCCTCGTGCTTCATTCACTCATCAGGATGAACACTCGGGTCCCTCCATTGGCCACTTTTTGGCTATTATTTATAATGCTGCTGTGAGCATTTGTGTGGAAGTTATAAGTTTCTTTTTTGAGGTGGGATCTCACTGTATTTCCTAGGCTGGCCCTGAATTCCTGGGTTCAAGTCATCTTCCTTCCTCAGCCTCCTGAGTAGATGGACTACAGACACACACCCGGTACTGGACTATATAAATTAGGTGAACATTGCTCTTATTTCTCTTGAATTTATGCCTAAGAGCAGAATTGCCAGGTCACATGGTAATGATATTTGGCAAGTTCTGAAGTACTTGTGATTAACCTTGACTTTTCCTATCAGCAGCGAATGAGGGTTCCAGTTCCTCCACACCCTTGCCAACATTTGTTATCTGTCTTTTTTATTGTGACCATTCTAGTGATGAAAAGTGGTAGCTTTTGTGTTTTTTATTTGCAATTGCCTGATGGCTAGTGGTATTGAGGATCTTCTCAGGTCTCTTTTGTTTACATCTTCTTTGGAAAAAAGTCTATTCAGGGTCTATTCAAGTCTATTCAGTCTATTTGTTTGAGTTCTGCTTGCTACATGTCCTTTATCAAATATATGAATTGCAAATTTTCTTTGTATTTATCAGGTTTTGCTCTTCTCTCAATGGTTTCCTTTGAAGAATAAAAGTTTAAATTGTGATTTAATCTCGTTGTGGGGGCCACCCCTTGTGTTGTATCTGAGAAAGCTTTGCCTTACCTCCAGGGTCTCTTAAGTTAATTTTATGTCAGGTGGGAGTCCACATCTGTCCCTTTGCATGTTGATATCTCGATGTCCGAGCACATTCAAAGACTCTTCTTTCCCCATGAATGGTCTTGACACCCATATCAAAAAATCAGTTGACCATTTGTGTGAGGATTTATTTCTGGAATCTCAATTCTATTTACCTGTATTTCTGTTGTTATATTGGTACCAAGGCTGTTTTGATTATTGTGACTTTGTAGTAAGTTTTTAAATCAGGAAGTGCAGTTCCTTCAAATTTCTTCTTTTTCAACATTGTTTTGGCTGTTCTGGGTCCCACAAATTTCCAAAAGAATTTAAAGATCAGTATGTTAGTTTCTGGGGAAAAAATTAAAATTAGGTAGAAGTTTGACAGGCATCGCATTGAATTTATCATCTGTAGATCATTTTGGTCAGTATTGCCCTCTTAACAATATTAGCTCTCAGTCCATGAATATGGGATGCCTTTCCATTTACTTTAATCTTTTCCAACATTTTTGTAGTTTCCAGAGTTAAATTTTGCACTTCATTACATTTATCCTAAAGTGATTTACTCTTTTTTCTCCCTAGCACTGGAGATTGAACATCTAGCCTTGTGCATGCTAGGCAAACTGAGCTATATCCCCAGCCCCTTCTTTTATTCTTATTTTAAGACAGGGTCTTGCTAAGTTGCCCAGGTTGGCCTCAAACTTGGAATCCTCTTGCCTCAGCCTCCTGAGTAGCTGGGATTTTCTTACTTCATTTTTGGATTGTTCATTGTTGGTATATATAGATACAGTTGATGTTATTTATTAATCTTGTACATTACAACCTTGCTGAACTTGTTTTTTTCTCATAGCACTCTAGCATTTTCCTTAGGATCTCCTCTATATAAAATCATGCCAACTGCACATGCAGTCTCATTCTTGTTCTCTAGTTTGTATCCTTTAGTTTTGTTTTCTTGCCTAATAGCCCAGGCTGGAGCTCCTAGTTCTATGCTGAGTGGGAATGGTGAGAGTAGGCATCTTTACCTTGCTTCTGAACTTAGAGGAACCATTCATTCTTTCATTATTAAGCATGATATTAGCTGTGGGTTTCCTTGGATGCCCTTCATACGGCTGAGGAAGTTCCCTTTTGCTCTTGGCTTGTCGGGTGCTTTTATCATGAAGAGTGCTGGATTTTATTAAATGCTTTTCCTATGCTTATGGAGATGGCCATGTGGGCGTTGCTGTCACTCTGTTGATAATGGTGTATCTCAGTCGTCAATCTGTGGGTGTTGGGACAGTCTTGGATTCCTGGGACGAATCACATTTGGTCATGGTATGTAACCCTTTTCTTGTTTCTAGATTTAACTTAGAAGGGCTCCTGGTATTTTGTCAAGGATTTTTCTTTATCAGTATTTGTAAGTATTGGTCTGCAGTTTTCTTTCTTTGTGATGTTTTTAACTAGACCTTTTGTTTTATACAGGCCTTTTTGAAAATCAGTTAAGAGAAGAACGGGCTGGACGCAGTGGTGCACACCTGTAACCCCAGCGGCTCAGGAGGCTGAGGCAAGAGAATCTCAGGTTGAAAGCCAGCCTCAGCAACTTAGTGAGGCCCTAAGCAACTTAACAAGACCCTGTCTCAGAGAGTGAAAAATAGAAAAGGGCTGTAGATGTGGCTCAGTGATTAAACGCCCCTGGATTCAATCCCCGGTACCCCTAAAAATGCAATATTGCTGTCATATATAAAGAGAAGAAATGTATTTCTCACAGTTCTGGAGTCTTTTATAATTAAATAACTACTTTTGCTGGTTCTGTTTTTTGGTTCGCGTGGATTCCAATTGCCATCTGGGTGACTGGGCCAACACTGGACAGCTTCCCTTTGTTTCCTGAGAGGCAGGCTCCTGGTAATGGACTCTCTTCTGTCTTTCCGGGGATGTTTTTCTGTGCCCGCAGTTTGGAAGAGAGTGGGTGTATGTTCGTGGCTGGCTGGTTTTTTCTCTCAGTTCTTGAGCGTCATGTTTCTGATGCCAAGTCCACGCTCAGCCTTACTGGGGTTCACTTGTAGAGGTCAGACGGCTTCTTTGTTTCTGCACATTTTTACAGCGCTGTGCCTGGAAACAGGGTCCTTGGTTTACTCTGCTTGGCACTGAGCTTCTGGGCACATGGATTCTGTCATATTCGGGAAGTCTTTGACCGTGGTTTCCTCAGACAGTCTTCTGCTCCTTTCTCTCACTCCCATTTTAAGTGTTTGGCAGTGTGATGGTTTGGATCTAGAAATGCCCCCAAAAACCTTTTTTGTTTGTTTGTTTCTGGGGATTGAACCCAAGGGCACTTAACCACTGAGTCATATCCCCAGCCCTTTTTTATATTTTATTTAGAGACAGATCTTACTAAGTTGCTTAGGGCCTTGCTTAGTTGCTGAGGCTGGCTTTGAACTTGTGATCCTCCTCCCTCAGCCTTACAAGTCACTGGGATTACAGGCATGTGCAGCCTGGCAAAAGTTCATGTTTTGAAAGCATGATCAAAGCTGGAAGGTTCAGAGGTGGGGCTTTTAGGCAGTGGTGAGAACTGATCCTCATCAGTGGATTAATCCATCTGATGGGTTAATAATTTGAATGGACTGCAGGGTAGTAGCTGTAGGCTGATGGGGCATGGCTAGAGAAAGTTGGTCACTGGGGCTGTGCCTTTGGGGAGTATGTATTGTCCCTGGCCCCTTCTCTCTCTCTCTCTCTCTCTCTCTCTCTGCTTCCTGGCTGCCATGAGCTGACAGCTGCCCTCCACCACGCCCTTTCACCAGGATGTTCTGCCTCACCTCAGGCCCAGAGCAGTAGAGTTGGGCAACTTTGGACTGAGACCTCTGAAATCATGGGCCAAGAATAAATTTTTCCTCCTCTAAGCTGTTCTTGTCAGGTGTTTTGGTCTCGGTAATGAAAAGTTGACTAACATAGACAGTCTTGTGTTCCACATTTTTCTGTGTTTGTATCAGTTTTTTCTTTTTTTCTCCTGATGTTTGACTGTATGGTCTCTATCAACCTGTCTTCAGGTTCCCAGGTTATTTTCTCTGCCAGTTTCACGCAGTCTGCTCTTGAATCCCTCCAATGCATTCTTCATATCAGTTATTGCACTTCTCAATTCCAGAATTTCCACTGGGTTCTTTTTTCTCCATTTTGGTCTTGCTGTCAACCTTCTCTATTTGATAAGACATTGGCCTCACACCTGTCCTTTCTTCTTCAGGTGTGGTTGCAGGCAGTTTCTGTTTCTTCCCCTTTCTCTTGCCTGCATTCCCTCACTTTGCTGTTTCTGTGGCGTCTTGCAGCTTGTTGGAAATCGTTATTGGAGCTCTGCAGCTCCTGGCCACATGCACATCCATCCTGCGATGGTCTTGATGGCCTCGGGTGAGCAGGGCTCTGCCTGTCGCCCCATCCCCACTTGCTCTTGCTCTGCTCAGCTGTCTTCCTGCTGGTTACGCCCGGCTGTGGGACTTCACTGGCTGCAGGCTGTTTGCTGTGTTTTGACAGTGTTCTGGAGTGTAATGCTCCAGAGTCTCATCCAGTTAATTTGGGCCTCTTTGCAGTTTGGTTGGGTTTTGGTACTAGGAATTGAACTGGCACTTTACCACTGAGCCACATCCCCATCCCTATTCACTTTTTAGTTTGAGACAGGGCCTCACTAAAGGCCCTGTTGCTGAGGTTGATCTAAAGGCCTTGTGGTCCTTCTGCCTCAGCCTCCAAAGTCATGGGGTTGCAGGTGTGCACACTGCACATAGCTGCAGTTTTGTATTTTTGAAGTGTTTGAGATCTCTGTTGATGCCGGAGCCCTCAGCTGTGTTTCCTGGGTCTGTCGGGTTGTCGAACTGGCCTGTGGCTTAGCTTGTTGCTGCCATGGAGCTGCCACGCTTCTCTCGTGGCTTCTTACCCTCCGAATCTGTTGCTTTTAGAGAAGCCTAGACTCCAGCTTCTCCACAGCCAACAGCGGCTCTTATTCCCCCTTTCCAGCTGTCTGGACTTTGACAGTGGTTGCTTCTGTAACTATGGGGGCGTGCTATCTTCCTGGTGGTCAACCTTGGTACGTGTGCTCTGTACTTCAGAGGTCACCTTCGTCCCGGTGTCCACGGTGAACGGGCAGGCAGAGGTTGACGACATTCTGGCAGCTGTCCGCCCAACCACATGCCTTGTGACCATCATGCTGGCCAATAATGAGACCGGCGTTGTCATGGTGAGCCACCCTGTTTCCTCTCTGAGAAAGTTCAGGGAGGGAAGGTGCTGGGAACAGTGGTGCTTTTTCTGTTCTTTAATTTCACAACCGTCTGTCCTCCACTCGCTTCTTGCATTTGGTCTTCTCATCCAAAGCCACACACTCAGCTGTCTGTTTCCCACCACAGCCTGTGCCTGAAATCAGCCAGCGCATCAAAGCCCTGAACCAGCGGCGGGCAGCTTCTGGCCTGCCACGTGTTCTGGTGCACACGGACGCTGCACAGGCGCTGGGGAAAAGACGTGTGGACGTCGAGGACCTAGGTGTGGACTTCCTGACGATCGTGGGGCACAAGGTACAGCTGTGAGGCCGCCTCCCTCCTGGGGAGGTTCCCTGTTAACTCACAGGCCCACCATGTCACAGAGCCCATAGCACTGTGGCTGTCACTTGCTGTGCTGAGCAGCTCTTGGGCTCTGTCCTCAGGGATTTTAAGAAGGGAGTGCCATCTGCAGCTAAGAGGCCACTTGGCAAGCTCCATTCCAAGAATGAGATGTGTCCCAGCCTGTGGGGCAGGGCCAGGGCAGTGAGACCCGGAGTGGGGGGGGTCTCTAGCAGGTGCGTGGCATTCACGGCAGGGTTAGCAGGTCCAGGGACCTCAGCAGCCCTCACATAGGACGCCCCAGCTCGGATGTGGGGCTCAAGACCCTACAGCCTTCTCTAACTTGATTAAAACTCGGCGCCTGCACGTGAAGGCTCAGTCTTGGCATTCTTGTCTTTGAGGCCGAGTATGGGGAGGAGTTCCGAGTGAAGGCCCTGGGGGCTTGGGCTTGTCTGTCCAGCAGCTGGTGAGAACCAGAACCTGTGCTGTTCTGAAGTGCGGTCTGCAGCTCCTCCAGAGCAGTGCCCGCAGCCTCACTCTGGCCCTTTAAAGCCTAGCATATGTCCGTTGGAGACATGGAATCATGGCAGGAAAAGCCCATGGCAATCTCTGGTTCCAGTTGCTAGTCTCCTTGTACAAACTCTGGTGTGATGTGCAGGAAGGTCCACCCTGCCTTTCAGCTGGGGCTCTGCCCTGTCCCCAAGGCATGTCAGAAGTGGCGGTAGCACAGCCGAGGGAGGGGTGACCCTGTAGCTGCAGGAGAGTACGTGGCAAAATGCTGCTCCCGCGGGCCTCTGAGCACAAGCACTTAAGCCCGTCCTTGCCGTTCTCATTGAATGAAAGCCTGCCTTCTCCTTGCAGTTCTATGGCCCCCGGATCGGTGCACTCTACGCACGAGGGCTCGGCAAACTCACCCCGCTGCACCCGATGCTGTTTGGAGGTGGACAGGAGCGGAATTTCAGGCCAGGGTAAGGTGGACGGCGGACTGTGTCTCTGAGCGCTGCCTGTGCCAGTGTCCGTGTCCATAGAGGAGTGGCATTGTGCTGCCTCTGTCTCCTGCGAGCTCTGCAGTGGCACCGTCCGTGCCACCCTGGACAGACTCGGTGATAGTGACCGCTGACTCTCAGGGCTGCCTGGGGCAGTTCAGAGCACAGGAAGGAGGTCTCTCCTTTCTCTCCTTTTTTTTTTTGGTGCTAGGGATTGAACCCTGGGTGCTCCACTCCAGAGCTACATCCCTAGTTCTTCTTATTTTTAATTCCTCGAGATAGGGCTCGCTAAGTTGCTGAGACTAGTCTTGAACTTGAGATCCTCCCTCCTCGGCCTCCCGAGTGGCTGGCATTACAGGCATGCCCACCATGCCAGCTCCTCAGCATCCAGTTCCCCTTATTACGCTGACCCAGACACTGAGGAGACACTGCCGGGCCCTGTGGATGAGATGTGCTGCTCCTCTCTTGACTGTGGGGATTACGGGGCCACGAAGAGGTCCCCTGTTTCCTGGGCGACGGCTCTGGCATCTGACGTCGTACACAGGGAATCAGTCGGTGCCAGTGCCACCTGTTGTTAGAAGCTCCATAACAAGAGGGAGAAGCAGGAACGACGTGCTGGGCTCCCTGGGCTCCCTGGGCTCCCTGGTCCTCTTTTTGCCTAACAAATCCCACATTGAGAGCTGGAAAGCCTAGCGGCCTGAAGGCGGCAGTGGTGACGTACAGAACGTGCCCATGCATGTCTGCTTTCTAGAGAAGAGAACACTGGAGCGGGCCTGCTTCACTCCAGCCCGGCGGCACAGGCACACCTGCCACACCCCACACACACCACCAAAGTGTGTGAGCAGCCACTGTCACTCACACGGCCTTCACCAGGAAGCCCACAACCACACTGGGGCATTGCGGGGGCCACCAGGGAGCCAGGACTTTGACCTCTGCTCACCAGCCACCAGTCCTCTTCACTGGGGTGCCAGTAGAGACAGCATGGAACCTGGACTCCACCCCCTCACAGCACAGGAGGCAAGGAACCTGGGCCTCCCTTCTACCTGGCAGTAATGAGGGCACACTCCTTCCCCGCCTAGCAGTGTGAGAAGAATCCAGGAAAAACAGAAAGGCAAAATAAAATCCAGACTCTTTCATAACAAAAATGTCCAGGTTTCATTTGAAAGTCATTCATCATACCAAGAACCAGAACATTCTGCAGTTGGATGCAGAGGCAGTGGATAGATTCCTGCCCTGAGTGACACAAATATCAGAATTAAGCCACAAATATTTTACAGCAGACAGGGAGAAGTTGTGGACACACCGAAGCAGATGAAATAGATAAGAAAAGAGAAAGATGTCAAGAGGAACCAAAGTGGAAATGTTGGAACTAAAAACTGCACTAACCCACGTAAAAATGTCAGTCAAATTCAGCCACAGAACAGGGGGACAGGAGGGGATCACCGAACTGCAGGAGGGAGGAGCAATGGCGGGGCCTCGGGTACCTATGAGACTCCACCAAGTGGTGACCATTGACTTTTTCACAGGGGAGGGAAAGTAAGCAGGGCTGGAAGAGTACCCTGACATAGTGACGTCCCAGAACGTCCTGTGTTTACAGAAGACACAGGCCCGGACTTGGGCCGCTGGAAGACTCTGAGCAGGATGAGCCCGAGGGAACGCACGATGAGCTGGACCTGCGATCCAGCTTCTGAAAGGAAGGACCAGCAGAGCTGAAGGTGGTCAGAGAATGGCGACAGCAAGAGTGAGGCTGCATGTGATCCCCAGCACTGCAGAAACAGAAAAGGGGGACAGGAAAAAGGGACAGTGAAGGTGAGGCAGCAGGCTTGAGCCCTGGCACATCGATGACCACGTCAGGTGCAGATGGTGAAATGTACCTGTCAGACTCCTGTCGCGCGTAGCAGTCGACTGGCTGCAAGTCACGGTGAGAACGGATTCATTAGGCACAGTCCAGGGACAGGAAACTGGCTTTACAATGTCGGGTTCAGTAGGCTCCAGAGCCACGGGAAAGCTCAGAGACGGGGAAGTGTGCCACGCAAGGGTCCCTCCACCAGGAAGCCAGCAGCTGAGAATGGGGCTGGGTGACCGCACTGCAGAACATGCCCAACAGAGGCTGGCGGGACTGCACAGAGAGGCCAACACCGCCTTGACAGCGGACAGCCACCTGGGCGGAGGAGCAAGGACGTACGGAGCTCAGCAACCCTCAACCCTGGCGCCCAGTCGGCAGGCTCAGGACACTCCCCCCGACAGCAGCCAGGGCTGGAATGTCCAACAAGGTTGCAGGCCTGCTGTTCTGCAGACCTCAGGAAAAGGAACTGAGATCATACACTGTGCTCTGACCACGGTAGACTCAAACTGGAAGTAAATAACAGACAATAGGAAAATTCAGGTAATTGGAGAGAAGCAATGCACTTCAAAATAATCTGTGGGGCTCAAAGAGGAAATCTCAAGAAAATTTAAATACATTGAACTAGATTAAAGTGAAAATACAGTGTGACAAAACTTGTGGTCTGGGCACGGTGGCAGTGGCACATGCTGGTGATCCCAGCAACTCAGGCGGCTGGGCCAAAAGGATTGCAAGGCCCTTAGCACCTTATTGAAAACTTGTCTTAAAAGTAAAAAGAGGGCTGGATTGTGGTTCAGTGGTAGAGCACTTACCTGGCATGTGTGAGGCCCTGGGTTCGATCCTCAGCTCCACATATAAATAAAATGAAAGATCCATTGACAACTAAAAAAAATTTTTTAAAGTAAAAAAAGCTGGGAATGTGGCTCAATGGTTTAGTTCCCCTGCCTTCAGTGCCTGGTACCCCAAAAAAACCTTGTAGGTCACAGCTAAAGCAGTACTGAGAGGTCAATGTGTAATGCTAAAGAGTGTCAGAAGAGAGGGAGACCCAGGCTCCCACCTGAGTAGACCAGGAAAGGAAGAGCAAACAGGAGAAGGAAATAAGGAGCAGAAATCAGTGAGACTGAGGACAAAGACCAGAAAGCATATCAGTGAAACAAAACGCCAGGTCTTTGAAACTACAAAGCAAAACATTGGCATGCCTCTAGCAAGAGTGACAAAAGGAAAAAGAAGATAGTACATCAGGAATGGAGTAGGGGCTGTCACCATAGGGCCACGGACACCAGGAGGACAGGGAGGAAACGCTGCAAAGAGCCCCGCACAGGTGAGGTCTGACAGCATCGACGAAGCAGCACGTCCTCAGGGGACTGGACCAGCCTCAGTCACAGCCAAACAGGAGGGCAGCAGGTGTGAGGCCAGCCTGGGCTGCTCAGGCCTCACTCAAAATCAAAAAGAAAACAAAGCTGGGCACACGGCTCAGTGGTGGAATGCTCACCTAGCAAGCACCAGGCCCTGGGTTCAATCATGAACACCATGCAGAAGAAAAGATGATAGTTTATATATCATGTTACCATAGTATATATTAGTATACGTGTATGTAAAACTTTAAGAAAAAGAAAAAGAAAATCAGGATCTAGCCTAGGCAGAAGATTCTTGGGCTTAACACCAAAAGTACCCATAAGAGAAAATTCATATAAATTGGAGTTTATAAAAATCTAAGTATCCTCAGGAAAAGAAAAAGGTTAGGAACAGTAAAAATTTTCATAATTTTATTTGTGAAACCCTTATTAAGAGGACAAAAAGTGCACTTGCAGAAAATGCTTTCAAATGACGGATCTGGTAATGCGCTAGTATCTAGAACACACAGAACTCACAAGCCTGGACAGCACAAAGCAATAAAAAATGGACTGAAGACATAAAGGGGCATTTCCCCAGAGGACACAGCACATAAGCACATGAAAAGGCCACTAGGAGATGCCAGTTGAAACTGCGCGAGGCGCCGTCACCACACGCCTCCCCGGACCGCAGGTGCCGAGCGTGCAGGCAGCGCTGTGTGGTGCCAGGGGCAGCCAGCTGCAAAGGTTCAAGGCCACTTTCTCAGCCGGAACTTGACATTAAGACAAGTATTATGTTTTGTTTTCATGCAAGCAAGGTAGAGTTCTGCACTCTGAGCTTGGGAGCCGCTGCTCCTCGGGTCCCTGCCCCCCTGCGAGTGCACGCCTGCCCAGAGTGCTCTGCTGACACCGAGCTCCGGCAGAGTCTCATCCGTGTTGCTGAAGCGGCGTTGGGAACAAGCTTCCCTGGTTTTGCACATGGAGATCAAAGAGGTGTGCACTGGTCCCTGAGGAAGGAGGGCCTTTTTTCTGTGTGGAAAAGGGCCCAGGTAAGAATTGTCACTGTGGACGCCCATTGTGTATGCCCACAGTGGTCCCTGTGGGCAGGATAAGTAGAGACTTGGTGTGGGTGCTCAGGCCCAGTACTGCCACTGAGCACCCACGGGGCCCGTGTTTAGGAAGATCATTTTGTTTTTGCTTGAATGCGATGATGTTCACGGAGAAGGACGCCTTTCAGGACGCTGGCTTACTCTGAGTGATATCTTGTTTCCTACAGGACGGAGAACACCCCCATGATCGCGGGACTTGGCAAGGTAAGCCTGGCAGCTGAGATCAGAGGTGTCACACTGCGTGGCCACCTTGGCAGTGTTAGGAACCCAGGGCTTCAGGGACATGATGTTCACGACCCAGTGAATGGACTGACAAGGAAAAGCCTAGAATTTGATTCTTCAGCCTGGAGAACTATGCCTTTAGAGATCCATAGGGTGGGCTGCACCTGCTTAGGGTGTTTGTTTGTGATCCTGACCTCACGCCTGAGGTTGCAGCTGCACCCGCAGCTGCACAGGGGCCCCAGTGCCCACCTGCACATGCTGCACACGCCCCACAAGTCCAAGTCCCTGGGGCTCCATGCCCCTTCCCTGGGTCCTCACCCTGCAGCAGGCCGTCATGCAATCTCTTCTCTGCTGGATGCCCCCCTGCCCAGCACCCTGCAGCCTCACTCGGCCCCACTAGAAAGGTCCTGGGAGCAGCCTCCACTCTCACGCAGCATGCCACGCAGCTTCTTGCCCCTCCTCCCTGTGTCTTGCTGAAGGGACAGTGGTCTCTGCTGTGTTGTTCCAGCCAAAGGGGTGTCCCCAGCCTCAGACCCTTGGCAGCACAACACCGCTGCCAGTGAGACGCTTCCCTCCCCTCCTGTCTCCTCTGCCTGCGCTATCTGCTGGGGGCCTGCTCCTCACCTGTCCCTGTGGACCTCGTCTCCCAGTGACCATGGCTCAGGGCAGGTCCTGACCTTTCTCCAGGGACACCCATGTCCCCTGCTGCTTGCTGCACATTTTCTTAGGGTCCAAAAATCTGCCTGGGTGCCTCCTATCCCCTCTTATCCAGGTCCTCACGTCAAAAGCCTGAGAGACCCCTTGGGCCTTTCCTGTCCTCATCTCCTGCATCTCACAGTACATCCAGTGCTCCTTCTGGTCCAGTGTCATGGCCCCCAGCCCGAGGCCAGGTCACACTTGCCATTCCCCGCACTGCAGTCAGGTCACCTCATTCCTGACCCCCACCACTGCATTTGCCCATGGCACTTCCTTGGATCCGGCTCTTAGGGGCCTGGGAAGCCTGTCCCTGTGTCCACTGCCACCCTCTCCTGTGGGGCCTTGTCTGGGATGCCCCTGCTGCCCTCCCAGCCGTCCCCGTCAACCCAGAGGCCTGCGTGGTCCCCCCCTGGGTCGCCTCCGCCCAGGCCTTCTCTGTTATGTCCTCCCCGGAATGTGCATTCCCTGGGGTTGGGACCTGCGTGACTGCCCGCAGGAAGTGCCTGGCAGTGTCTCATGGAGCGGGTGGCGGCAGCATGCTCTCAGGCCAGCATGGTGGCACTCGAGCTGATCTGTGCCCTGCAGCAGGGCATGTGGCGCACTGGGCCTTCCTGCTCTCCCTGGCTTTGCAGTGACTGGGCTTCTCCTCAGTGTCACATGTTACGTCCCCAGGCTGCTGAGCTGGTGACCGAGAACTTGGAAGCTTACGAGGCCCACATGAGAGACATCCGCGACTACCTGGAGGAAAGGCTGCAGGTGAATGGGGGGCACTGCCTGGGCCTCACCTGCCCCAGGAAGCACAGGGGCCGGGGGATCTGGAGCACAGCGAGGTCTCGAGGAGAGAGGACTTGGCAGCAGAAAGTGAGCTCCACAGGAGCCCCCAGGGTCGCTGGCTGCGTGGAGCACCTTTACATGGATGCACCTTGAAGCACCAGAGATGCGTGGCGGTGCGTGTGGAGCGCGTGCGTGTTCAGAATGCTGCTGCTGCTGCCTGTGCTTCCCGCGCTGTCGCCGTTTTCCCTCCCCTGTGGTCCAGGCAAGTGGTCTGCCGCTGCGGGAGCCCAGCCGCCGCGGCGCTCAAGGCAGGCGCGCTGATGAGGTCTGCACACTCGCGCTGCTCCTGGGGATGGAGGGGTCTTCAGAGCAGCAAACCCTTTGATTTTCTTTCAGGCTGAATTTGGTAAGAGAATTCATTTGAACAGCCGGTTTCCAGGGGTTGAGCGTCTTCCCAACACCTGTAACTTTTCCATCCAGGGACACCAGCTTCAAGGTGACTGCCCGTCTCGGCCTGGCCCTCTGTGGCGTGGTGGGCTGTGCGGATCGGGGTCTGAACCAGGGCCTCCCCGCTCACGTGTGCCTGGGCACGGAAGCTGGGGGGTGACTGTCACAGGGCCAGGTGCTAAGAGCCAGCCTGTCCCCTTGGTCAACTCCTTGGTGCCTTCCTGTGGCTCTGGCCACTGGCACCTTCCTTGCTGACCGTGCACATTCCAGGAAAACGGAGTGTGGATACTCCCAGTTCTCACGTCAGCCATTAGCCATTAGGAGAGCAAATAAAATCATCTATTGCTTAGAAAGCTTGTCTGTTTTGTTAGCAATTTTATAAAATATTTTGAGAGGAAGAGGAAATAGAGGCTTTTTTTTTTTTTTTTTTTTTTGCGGTGCTGGGGGTTGAGCCCAGGGCCTTGTGCTTGCCAGGCAGGCCCTCTACCAACGGCTAGATCCCCAGCCCTGAGGCAGTCATTTTTAATAGTTGGCCAAGTGAGGGCAAAGTGCCCATCTGTGGAAGTAGTCTGTTCCTCTGCGACCTTCTCCCCAACTAGGGGGCAGTTAGTGTCCTCTGCCTCCTAGCCTGGGTGCAACCTGGCCTCCAGTTCCCTGAGGGTCAGTGCAGGGCCTGTCCAGCCATGGTTCGTGGGGGTAGGGGGCATGGTGGCTCAGTGAGCACACCTGAGTCACACCTGCAGACTCAGCTGGACTTCTTCGAAGCAGCCATCGGGTCTCCCTGGATCACATGGGAGACCTGGCCATCCTGTTAGACTCGAGAACACCCCCAGAAAGTGTGGCTGCGTGACTGAGGACTTGCCTTCCAGGGGCAAGGAAGCAGGAGGCCCACTCTCCCTCTTGACACACTCGACCCGGAGAGAGCTGTCCCCAGCCGTCCCTGGGGACCTTGGTGCTCAGCTCACCAATGGCCTGAGCTCATTTAAGTGCAGCCGACGCTCCTGCGGTCACCGTGCTGCGGAGCAGAGGGGCACCTGCCACCTCGTCAAGGGCTCCTGAGTGCTTCTGCCCGGAAAGTAGGTGCACGTGTAATAAACTCAGCAACAAACCATGGAGTAAGGCAGGCAGAGCCGCAGGTGTCGTGGAGGCGATGGGTTTGAAACGCCATTTCCAAAGGCAGGTCCATGAGGCAGAGTTGAGCTGCCCTTCTGCAGCCAGGCTCCGGGGAGGGTGCTGCTGAATCCTCCCTCCACCCCTGGAGGTCTGGCGGGTGGCTGGAGGGAGCAGGACCAGCCTGCCTCCGGGAGGAGTGGCCCGAGCCCGGGGTCTCAGGGCACGTGCTGTCTTTGCAGGCTATGTGGTGCTCGCACAGTGCCGGACGCTGCTGGCCAGCGTGGGGGCTTCCTGCCACTCAGACCAAGGGGACCGGTGAGTACTCTTGGACCACTTCCAGAGCTCGGGTGGAGGCATGGGGACCATGGGTTGTGGTCACCTGAGCTGCAGACCTGCAGGGAGAAGGCCGCCCCTGGCTTGCTGTGGCTGTGGTGCCTGCGGGTGGGTGGAGCTGCCTGAAGGGGCCCGGACTCTGGGGAGAGCAGCACTGGTGGCCACAGGTGGCCACTCAGGTCTAGAGCTAGTGGGACAGTGCTTTCTAGAGAAGCAGCCCTGCCCTACTGGCAGAGGACTATGAGGAGGAGAACAGGGATCTGGGATGCAGCAGTCCGGAGCCTCCAGAACAGGGAGATACAAATGAGAGGGCAGGTGCAAGGGCTGCCCTGATGGAGCACTGAGGCAGTATTGCTAAGAGTGTGCACCACAGCCCTGTGATGGAGAACCTATGGGAGCCTGCTTCTCAATGAGGCAACTGAGGCCAGGACTGGGGGACAAGCTCAGGAGGAACAAGTAGCCAGTGGGTCCTAGAGGATGCAGGAAGTAGGGTCATCCCTCTGGTGGCTTCTGTGTCCTGGTACAGGAATTGAGGGCACCCCCAGGAAGAAGTGGTAGGTGGGGAAAGAGCTCAGCTGACTGGGAGCCCCCACAGCCCGCCAGGGCCTCGAGGGTCTGGGTGGGGACGCTGTTGCGAGATCAGGTGCAGAGGTAGTGGCTTGCAGGCAGTGTCCTTGGAGGCCTGGAGGCAGGGTGGGGCCCAGATAGCAAGCCAAGACTCTTGAGGTTGGGGTGGGGAGGCAGCCTCGCCTGGACCTTGTTACTGGGCACCTCACTGTGCTGCTCTGGCGTGCGGCCCCCGCAGCGGCAGCCCTCAGTGCCACTCTGTGGCCCAGCAGCACTGCGTTGGGAGCGCGGGCGGGCGCGGGTGTGTGCAGAGCACAGATGCCCCAGGCCGTCAGTGTGGGATCTCAGACGCCCTCCACAGGGACAGGAAGCCCTGGGGTGCAGGGCCTCCATGGGAGGCAGCAGAGCCCTGGGGTGCCGAGGGGAGAGGTGGGGACAGCCGGCCAGGCCGCAGGCACAGGGTCAGCACAGCCCTGAGTGGGGACATGGCTGGGAGTAGAGGGGCAGCGTGTCTTCCCTGTGCCCAGAGCAGCGTGAGCAGCCTTTCCTCAGTGGCCGCTGACACCGTTTTCCCCCCCAGGCCGTCCCCAGTGCTGCTGAGCTGTGGCATCCCCTTCGACGTGGCCAGGAATGCCCTCCGGCTCAGCGTGGGCCGCAGCACCACCAGGGCCGAGGTGGACCTCGTCGTGCAGGACCTGAAGCAGGCCGTGGCCCAGCTGGAAGGCCAGGCCTAGTGCTGTGGACTGCCCTTGCCCTTGGTGGCCAGGACGGGGCCTTGGTCACTCTGCTCATAGGAAGCCCATCACTGGGCGCTCGGCGCCTGATCTGTCCCTCTCAGCTGCGCCAGGGCCACTCTTCCTTCAATCCTCACTGTCCAGAATCCAGACCCTGGGACTTCTGTGTGCCCTGCCCCCTGGACGTCGGGCTGCTGATGCACAGATGCCCCACCCAGCCCAGCCCCTGACAGGCCCAGGACATCGGCACCCATGTAGGACCGTCCCATGGAGGGTGCCGGAGGCTGTCTGGAAATGAGAACGCTTCTTCTGCGCTCCTCCAGCCCTTGAGCATGTCAGGAGTGCCCCCGCCAAAAGATGGTTTTATCTGGAAGATAAATTCCATTGCCAGTAGGCTGCTGTCATCAAAATAGGAAAGGAACTTTTGCTTTGACCACGGCTCCTGCCCCCATGTGATGTGGCCTCCTCTGACCTCAGGCACAGTGAGCCCCAGCGTCCTGCAGGCGCCTGGTCCTCGCGGGACCACCTTCCTGGCGGAGGAGCACTTGTGCCCCACCGCTCTGTGGGCCACTGTCTGCCACCCCACCCACTTCCCTTCTGCTTTCTTACTCAGGGGTTCGACTCCAGCACCACTGCTGTGAGCAGCCGGAATGTGTGCAATTCCTGGTCACCCAGAGGTGGGGACCAGGTCACCCTGACTCCACCTCCATCTTCATACTTACTGTTGGCAAAAGGGTTGTTTTATCCTCACAAAATGTATCGCACACACATCAAATGCCAATATTTACATAGGAATGATTTTCAGAGAGTAACGTATTCAATGTGGTTTTAAGGTCCAAAGAAGTACAGGATGATTATCAGAAACTAAATGAGCTAATTAAAGACTTCCATGCCTCGCCAGACATCTGTGGCTTCCTGTGTCTGCAGCCGGCCCTCTGTCTGCTCTCTGCCATGCCCTTCCCAGGGCCAGAGCATCTGAGCCGCAGCAGGGACCTCATCCCAACCTGTCAGCAGAAAGTTATGCTTTAGCCCAAGAAATGCAGCTGGGGTCCTGCCCCTGGGAGCACTGGTGAGCAGGTCCCTCCTCAGTGCCTGCCCGCAGCCCTGCCAGGAAGGGACCATGCTGCTCCTGACCCCCAGCAAGGACCCAAGGAGTGTCCAGACCCTTGATGAGAACAGTCTGGAAAGAGGTGCTCACAGTTGGGCCTGCCACCCCTGAGACTCGACAGGGGCTGTGAGACCCTCCCATCCCACAGCTACCCGGACACACACCGAGCGTCAGGGCCAAGGGCAGCCAAGGCAGGATCTGGCTGAGTGACGGCATAGCACACTCAGACCCCAAGGGCACCAATTATTCCAGACACCACAGGCGAGTCACCCTCCCAGGAGACCGGGCAAGTCCCAGGCAGCCTCACAGAGCAGCTCAGGCGCTCGGGAACCCAAGTGTCTGTAACTGGAAACACTTCTAGATGCTGAGACTTGTTCCAGCAGAGGAACCTAGCGCAGCTTCCTCGTGCCTCACCGCAGGTGAGAGGAAGGCGCCAGCAGGAGGTTCTGGCTGCTGGGCAGGACAGAGTCTGGGCCAGGGCCAACTTCCCCTTTGCTGGATGGCACCCACCCGCTGGCCTGACCTATGCATCTCTTCTCCCAGCGCCTGCGCCCTCCACGCTCTGCAGCCCCAGACACCTGGCCCTTGGGGACTGCAAGAGTGGCTCGGGCAGGGCTGGTCCCCAGGGCCTGCCCCCACCCTCTCCTCAGCCGGCTGCCGCCTCCCATCTGCCCGGTGCTCTGCTTATCGGGTAACCAGAGCCGGCAGCCTTGTCCACACCTGAAATAGGAAGCCCAGCTGGGCCTGTTCAGGAGCTGCCACCGAGAGCCAGGCCAGAGGATGGAGGAGCAGCAGGCTATAGTAGCCGCCAAGGATGGGGATGTGGCCACCTTGGAGCGGCTGCTGGAGACTGGCGCCCTGGGCCCAGGCATCACTGATGCTCTGGGGGCTGGTCTGGTGCACCACGCCACCCGGACAGGCCACCTGGACTGTGTCAAGTTCCTGGTGCAGCGGGCCAAGCTGCCCAGTAACCAGCAGGCCCACAATGGGGCCACACCTGTGCACGACGCAGCCGCCGCAGGCAACCTGGCCGAGCTGCGCTGGCTGGTCCAAGATGGAGGCTGCGGGCTGCAGGTGAGCGGGAAGGGGCAGCCAGCAGCCCTTCTCCATGAACCTTGTGGGGTGGAACAAGAGGGAGAGCCAGAAGGCCTGGTCCCGGCTCCACGGCCCTGGGCTGTTCTCTATCAGTGGCATCTGTGTGCCCCATGCCCATCCCCCGAAGACTAGGCTGCCTCCTACACTGTGCCAGCTCGGAGGGACCACTAGGCCATCCTTCCACAGCTGGTGCACTTCGCCTGGAGGGGAGGGCTCTCCACGGTTCAGGACCCCTGTCTGATCAGGCCTGAGCAGCTGGGGCTGTTCCCCAAAGGTCCAGAAACTGGCCCATGAAGAGGCATGGGGGAATCTGGCTCAGAACTCCAGTCCTGGTGGCATCCGCCAGACAGAGGGGCTGAGGTGGAAAGGGCTCTCAAGACTCAGGGACCCTCCAGTCCAGGGCACTTCCACCAGGGCCTCACCCCCTTCTCTGCATGTCCTGCACCAGCCTGGCTGGGGTCCTGGAGCAGCCTTGGCACCCCTAGCCATTGGTGGGAGATGGGTGGGGGCGGGAGCTCCTGGGCCCTGGGAGAGGAAGGCAAGGCTCGGCTTCCTCTGCGTGCCTGAGTCTGCTCCAGCCTCAGCAGCGTTCCATCAGCTGATAACCCCAAGGGCAGAGGCAGGACCTGTGTCCGTTTCCAGATTCACTTCTGCTCACCGGTCCCTGGGAAGCCCAGGGCTGCCGAAGGTGCCTCACGTGGGTTGGAAAGGCTCTTTGGCCTTGGAGACCTAGGCTCGGGTGGGGAGGGCGGAGCAGAGGCCCGAGACAGGTGTCCTGGACACTCATGGCAGGCACCACTGGCAAGTAGGCTCAGCAGCAGGAAGGGGTGCAGGGCTGGAAGTGGGGCAGGATCCCAGGATGTGGACCCTCGAGGCCTGGTCTTGAGCCTGAACCCTGCCTCTTCTGGGAGTGTATGCCTCTCAGTCCCAGCAGGGAGACCCCACCATGGCAGGGAACAGAGAAGGCAGGAGGAACCAGGCTCTCGTGTCAGGGCTTGGGTGGTGCAGAGTCCTCGTCGAGCCCAGCCTTGAGCAGCTGGCTGTGGCCGTGTGGCACTGCCCGACAGGGTTGGACGGCACCTGCCATGGGTTCGCTCCCTGCCTATGCCCCAGCAGGACCAAGATGCCTCGGGCGTCTCCCCGCTGCACCTGGCTGCCCGCTTTGGACACCCAGTGCTGGTGGAGTGGCTGTTGCGGGAGGGCCACGAGGCCACGCTGGAGACACTGGAGGGCGCGCTGCCCCTGCACCATGCTGCCGTCAGCGGGGACCTGACCTGCCTGAAGCTCCTGGTGGCTGCCCACAGCAGGTGAGAGCGTGGAGCCAGCGGCGAGCAGAAGCTGCCAGCCAGGGGTGCCGGGGATCAGTGAGGACAGACAGTTGCCTGAGCAGAAAGCAAGCGCCTGGTGTGCACAGCTGGGCATCTTTGTGGGCACCTGAGGGGAGGAAGGTCTGTTTAGGAGGCTAAGGGTGGTGGGGCCCCAGCCAGATGGACCTGGGCCTGCTGGCCAGCACGGTCACCTCAGAGGCCTATGCCCACCCACCAGGATCAGTGACTAGTACATGGTGGCGACAAGCCAGCCAGCAAGTGGCAGCAGGACCCCGTCCCCATCCTTGCCCTGCACGGAGGATCACTGCTGTCTCGGTAACAGGCCAAGGAGACGCCCAGCATCCCTGCCTTCCCACCCACAGAGCCTGCCTTCTGCCCTTCCTGCCCCCCAGAGGGTTTCTGTTTGGTCACCTGGTTTCCCAGGCGCCCACATTTGCTGTGGGACAAGCTGTGACAGCTCAGTTGGGAATAGTGCTCCTGTCCTGGTCCCGCTGTGAATGACTTGGCAGTCTGGAATTGCTTCCAGGCTCTTCCCCAGAACTCCCACACCGTCCTTGGCCTGGCTGGTCGGAGCCTCTTCCACCTGCTTTTAGAGCCGTTTCCAACGCTGAGTCAGGTGACTTCACATTAGCACACACCTGCACACCTGTGTGCACGCACAACTGGGAGCATCCTGTCAGGTCCCCATTCCCCGACACCAACTGTGGGGGTAGAGGCGCCCACCCAGGCAGTGTGCACATGCCAGTGGCCCCAGACCCACTTCTGCACCACCTGCCTGCTCCTTGGCCCAGGTTGGAGACCCTTCCCCAGGAGGGCACCAGGGCACCCACAGCCCTCAGGAGCACTCACCATGTCACCCTCAGGCTCTGCAGTCCAGGGAAGGAGCCCCTGAGTCTGAAATGATTGATTTTATAGCCTGCCCCCAGGCAATGAAGAGAGAGACGGGACAGGTATGCCCAGCCATCTGGGGAGCCCAGCCATCTGGACCCAAAACCCTGGAGCAGCAGGAAGGAATGTGGGAACTCAGAGGCCAGGCGCAAGGATCACCAGAGGGTGGGGTTGACCTGGGTGGGGACCGGCCCTCCCTGCAGCTGGCCTTACCTGGCCCCACAGCAATTCCAGGGCAAGTTCTAAGACACTGCTTGCTCCATCCTCACTGCGGATGAGTGTTGGTGCCACCTGGGTCCCCAAGGCTCCTGTTCTACTGTGGTAGCCCTTGGTTCCCGTGGGAGCCCATGGAAGCCCATGGTTAAGAGCAGGACTCAGGGCTGCCCAGCCTCAGGCCCCACTGTGCTAACCAAGCCAAAGACCACCCCTGCTGGGGAGCCCCAGCATAGCAGAGAGTGGGCTCAGCTGGGTTCCAGGAGCTGGCGCCTGTCCCATCCCCACCTTGGATGGCACAACCTTGCAACCCTACAGGTGATGGGGGAGGAAGTGGACACAGGCGGCCAGCGGCCTGGGCCCGCCTCCGCTCCATCTTGCCTGCCCTGCAGCCCCCTGGCCAAACGCCCTCTGAACCCTCCCTCCCCTGCAACAGTGTGAACCAGAGGACACGTACCGGCGCCTCCCCGCTCTACCTGGCCTGCCAGGAGGGCCACCTGCACCTGGCCCAGTTCCTGGTGAAGGACTGCGGCGCCGACGTGCACCTGCGTGCCCTCGACGGCATGAGTGTGCTGCATGCTGCCGCTGCCCACGGCCACTACTCGCTGGTTGTCTGGCTGGTAAGGGGCGCAGGGCTGGAGGGGAGGATGTCCGAGGTCATGGGCCTGCAGTAGGCAGGGCCTGGGGGCTCCACTGGGAACTGGGAGCACAGAGGCAGTGGGGGCATCACAGGCTCCACAGCTCTGACTGTGGAGGTTCAGAACCCGGGCACCAGCCTGTGGGATCTCCTGGGTGTGCTGGGGTTGGTGGCACCCCAGGTGCTGTCACCAGTGCCACAGACAGTGCCTGGTCTGGCCCCTGGGCCTTGAGTTTAGGCCCCACTGCCTCCGAGCCCTAGGCCAGTTCCTAGAAGGGAGCCCCAAGCCAGCAGCACAGAGTCCGTGGGGGTGACTCCTACGGGATGGGCTGGGGACTTCATGCCGCCATGACAGAAAACCAGCCTGGGCAAAGGGTGTCTGGGACCTCTGAGGGTCCATGGGGAGCTGATGGGATCTAAGAGTAGGGGAGGTGGCAGTGGGGGCACAGCTGAGAATGGGCAGGAGGTGGGGCTGGGCAGTTTCCTGGAGAAGGCCCTGCCCACTGAGCAGCAGGACCCGGGGCCCAGGGTGGCTGGAAAGGGGTACTAGGAACACAGGGCCCCTGAGCTGACCTGCCGCATTCCAGGAGGCCCTCTGGCTCAGCTGCTATGGGACTTCCCACTCCCACCCCCCTGCCTCCACGGCCCCTTCTCCAGTTGCCCACCTGGGACTTTGCACAAGCTGCACCTCGTGCTCAGTGCAAGCCGGCCACGTGTCCCCAGGAAGGATCCTGACCACATGCGACGTCTTTGCCTTGGCGAGTGTCTCCTCCCAAACGTGGAGGGCCCCCACCAGGAGCCCCGGAGGGCAGGCCTTTTTCCATCCACGGCATCCCCTGGGCCTGGCCCAGCAGGGCTGGGGACGTGTGCTGAGCAGTGGACAAGCACAGGCAGGAGCGAGGACGCCCAGCCTCCCTGGCAGCCCGCGGTAGCCCTGGTGCCTCACTGTGGGTGCGGCACCATAGGAAACCAGGTCCTCGCCCACTGCCTCACTTCCTGCGATGGGCCCAAACGTGCCATCCCCAGGATCTGGCTCGGGCTGCCACCTGTGCCACATGGAAGTGACCAGTGGGCTGTGGGGGAGAAGCAGCTGTGGTTGTGAGTGTTGGGGTGCCATGGGGGCGCCCACTGAGGCTCACAGACGGCACTATAGGAACAGCCTGTCCTGGGTGAGGAGCGGCCAGGGCCTGGGGTCTTTCCAGGGGCGTGGTGGGCGAGCCTCGCACGCTCTCTCCCTGGGACAGCCAGCCCTCACGGTCTCCTTTCTCAGCAAATGCTTTGGAATGTGGGGTCCACCAAGAATGCCTGTCTGCAGGCGCCCCCGCAGAGGAGCAGGAGTGGCCGGTGCCCTCCTCTTGGCCCTTCCCTCCTGGGAAGCCGGCCACTTTCAAGGCAGGAGGAAGGTGGAAGGAGACACCACGGCCTCAAGGAGGCAGGACTTCCCTGCAGACCACCCCTCTCCTGCACCTCCCCTCCGAGAGCGGGCATTCAGTGTGTCCCCCTGAAGAGGGCTGGGCGTGGCTGGCGGCTGGCACACCGAGAGGCACCTGCCTGGTGCTCCCCAGAAGCCATGACACCCTGTCAGGGGTTGGTGAAGCTCCAGAGCGGGCCTGGCCTCAAGTCACCCATGTGCTTGCCTGCAGGCCCAGTCCTCATCGTGCTACCAGGCTCAGAGACAGGGTGGTGACGGGAGGAGCCCCAGCACCTCTCTGGCCAGCAGCATCCTTGGGCTGGAGCTGGGCTCAGGCTGGAAGCCCAAGGGACATGGTGCTGCCCCTTGCCAAATGACGGCCTTCCTCCTTGCTTCCTTCACCAGCAGACGTTTGCACATGCTCCCCTAGGGGACAGATGTGGCACTTTTTTCATTGGCCATGACGTTTGGTTTAAGAATTGGGATTGAGGAGTCTCCAAATAAAAGCTCAGCAGCTCACGTCCTCAGCCTCAGCCTGGGTGTCATGCACCTGGGTCGTGGGGCCTGTGGGGTAAGCCAGCTTTGTCCCAGGGCTTCCTGGGGAACACTGCTGCCCCCCAAGGAGCACAGCCGAAGGTCACTTCTGCTCTGAGCTCCCCATGACCCTCCTCCCTGAAAGTGGTCACTGCAGGCCGGCCCCTGCTGACCTGCCCATCCCCTCCCCGCCCCTCCTCTCCAGGTCACATTCACAGACATTGGCTTGACCTCAAGGGATAATGAGGGGGCCACTGCCCTGCACTTTGCAGCTCGCGGAGGCCACACACCTATCCTAGACCGACTCCTACTGATGGGGGCTCCAGTCATGAGAGACTCCTGGGGTGGGACGCCCCTCCACGACGCAGCAGAGAATGGGCAGTTGGAGGTAGGTGTGTGCTGGGCTGGGTTGGGCAGGCACAGTGAGTGTTCAGGGGGGTGCCCTTCCCAAGGGGGTCACCCAGCCCTCTGAACAACTGCGGGAGTGCCATCCTTGGCTCTTGCTGAGGGGTTCACCCACTGAGGTGCAGGGGCAGAGCACAGGGCAAGGCCAGGTGTGCTGGTCTCCACCCTCCTGCATGCAGGCTCCCTGCTTGCCCAGAAGCCCCCTGTGGCCTGCCCCGCCCTTGGTGGTCTGCCCAGGCAGCCCTCCATCAAACCCGGGGGAGTAGCCAGGACCCCGAAGGCAGCTGCCTCCCATGGCTGGGTCTCAAAAAAACCACCTGGGGAACCCAGCATGGCAGGGGTCCGATGTCCCCAGCACTGGTGCCCCAAGGCCAGTGCACACCCAGGAAAAAGCACAGCTCCCTCCTGGCCCCACGTGCCTGAGAAGCAGGTCTCCAGCTTGGGCCTGCTCACTGCCATGGCATCGCAGGGCTTCTGGATCATTCTGAAGCCCTGTGGCTGGGGCTGCCCCGTGGCAGAGTGGCAGGCCCCTAGTCCTCCTCTCCAGTCCCACCCTGCCCCAGCTCCCAGCAGCACTGCTGTCCACTCTGGCCTCCTCTCACTCCTCAGCCAGCTGTCTCCCAGCTCTGTCCCCACCTAGGAAGGGACAGGAAGCAGGGCAGCCCTGGCCTGGAGAGCAGAAGGGAAGCGTGCTCCTGCAGAATCCTCCTTCCTCCACCTGGGAAGACTCTGGAGGAGGGACACCACCAGTTCAAGGTTGGAGGAAGGGGTCTCCACTCAGGTCTATCAGGAGGGCCTTGTGTCCCCTTCAGGGCTCTGAGTGAGCTCTGCTGTGTGGTTGCAGCCCCCACAGACCCAGCTGCTCACCAGGGAAAGGTGGCCAGGACACTAGTGTCCAACTGCATCCCAAGCAGCAGATCTTTCTGTAAATGCATAGTCAAGGGAAGGCCCTGGGGAAGGTGGGAAGCCCAGGCCTTGGAGCAGGGCCTTCACTGTGGGCTCCTCCCCACCCAGCGCTCTCTGAAGCTCCACGCCATGTGGACTCTAAAATCTCAACCCGGAACCATCATTCTGTCTAAACTCTCACTCATGGTAACTCGAGTGTCCAGCACCTGGTGCCCATGCCCTGGCTCTGCACAGCAGGACCTAGGCGAGGCCACCCAGGTGGGTTTGTCCGTCTCTGCCCATGAACCGTGCCTCAGACCCTGTACAAGACGGCGGGCCGTGCTCACGCCCCAGTGCCGGATGAAGGGCACTGCTACACAGTTCAGCAGGTTCCGAGGACTCGAGTGGACGGCACGATGCCCAGCCCCTGCGTCCACTGCCCCAGGACTCTGATTCCGTTGGAGAGCACTGTCACAGTTAGGGAGCCGAAACTGATGCGGCGTTATTAGCAAAGGCCACACTCAGATTTTCCCTTGGTTCTCACCTTGTGTCCCTTTTCCATCGCAGCACTTCACCCAGGCTGAAGGACTTTGAGTCAAGTATCCTTAAGCGCCTTTCAGCTGCGACAGGCTTTTCCCCATTTTAAAAAACAAGACTTCAAAATAATGAGCTGGTGTTCCTACGCTGGGGACGGGGTCATCTAACGTTCCACTGTGTCGCCATCTTTTTCCTTGAATGGTGCAGTTACCACGACCACTCTTTACAAAAACTTCTAATTGTAATTTAAAGATACTAACGTCCCCTCCCAGGGAGCGCAGCAGGGCTCCGGGACGTCCTCCCCTCGCAAGACTCAGGCTCTATCCCACGAAGCTCCCACCCAGGCAGCCCAGTCTCCTTGTGTTCCTGTGAATGTCAGGCTGGTACTGAGCATAATGTCCTCAAGGTCCCTGCTTGTGGCTCAGGGGCCAGAGTGTCCATTGTGTGGATCCACTGATCCCTCCGTTAGCCATGGCCGACTGGAGCCCCCGCCTCCTGGGGGCTGTGAACACAGGTGCTTGGGGGCATCTCTGGGGATCACGCCAGGGGCGGAGTTGCTGGCCCTGATCACTTCCCGTCGTCTAGCCAGCTGCGCGCCGGCTGTGCACTCCCGGGTCGGGATCTTTCCTGAACTCACAGCTGACTTTGGACGTTTCCTTTAGGATGTTGGCTTGTGGGGCCGCTTGCTGTTCTGCCCTATTGGGTTTACAAATCAAGGTTGCGCTGTGAGTTGGGTTTTCTCCTTTTTCTCTATCTTGGGGAATCTGGGTTCTCTCGCTAAGCGCGGGCGCAACACCCTCCTGAGGCTGCTTGGATTGGGCATTTTCTTCGAAAGAAGGTTTTAAATAATTCATTGTATTTAATTATAAAACCCTGGGACTTCCGTGTGTGTGTGTGAGTGTGTGTGTGTGTGTGTGTGAGAGAGAGAGAGAGAGAGAGAGAGAGAGAGAGAGAGAGATGGCTTCAGTAAATTATTCATTTTTCGGTTTTATTCCTACAAAAATTTCTAGGAACTAATTTCCGCTCGCTGTCTAAGAAAGGAGGGCTGCGCAGCTCGCCACGCCCTCATTCTCTGTGGCGGGAGGTCGCCTGGGTTCCTTCTTTTTGCTTCTGTATTGGTCACTCGGCCTTCCTCTTCGTGTCACTGTCGGCCTCACCCAGAGACTAGTCAGTGTCTAGTTCTGCAACTAACCAGGCCCCAAGCACGGCCCCCTCTCCTGGGTCTGCCGGGCGCCGGCTCCTCCCCTGTCCCAGTGCCGGCCGGTGCTCCTCGGTGGCCTTCTCTCTGGGCTCACCTAGGGACCAGGCTTCCCTCAGGGCCGGCGTGGCTGCGCCCACAGCTTCCCAGTTGCTCGGTGAAGACTTTTCTAATTCCCCTTTGGACTCTTCTTTGCCCCAAGGAACTGCCCACTGCCGTTTCTTGGTCTCCAGCCAGGAGGGCTTTCCCGCCGCGCCTGCTGGGATTGCTTTGCTTCCTTTCAGTTGCAGGTGGACCCACGCCTCTGTCTCAGTACTTCACTTCTGCGTGGTGCCCCACACGTGCCAGGCGAGCACTCGGCGCGCCCGGCCCGGCCCCTGCTGTGGTGTCCTTGGGAATGTGTGTGGTGGGTCATGTCGGGGGAGAGAGGCACATGAAATCTCCGGACAGACGGACTGGGACTTGCCCTGCCCTGGAGCCCAGCCTCTCCTGCTTGTTGGGAAGCCTGGCCAGCACTCTCCTCGGTCCCTCGCTGTGGCTGCTGGGCTTCCCCGCTGCTCATGGCCCGTGAGCCTTGTTGCGCCCTTTACTCTGGGGCGTTGGAACCCCCTTATCCTTCAGTGCCTCCCGTCTCGGGGAGGGGCTTCCAGCACGAACAACTCGTTCCAGTCATGGACACAGTGGTCCCAGCAGCCCCAGAGGCCCACAGAGGCCTTTGTCTCTCCATGACAAGGCCCAGAGCTGGGGGAAGGGCAGAAGGGAGGGCAGGGTGTCAGGAGAGAGGTACAGTGACTTGGGTGGTCCTCCCAAGTCAGGGTGGACCTGATCTCTACAGCTTTTAAAAACCTGTAGTATTATCATCTTCATTTAGTCAATGAATAAAACTCTTTGTCTACGTTTTCCTACAAATGTCCCCCTTTCTTCTTCCTTCCTGCACTCTGCCCATGGAAGACCTTCCCCAGCCTGAAGGGTTTCAGGGTGGCTTTGTTGCTGAACAACCATTTATTTCCTTTTGTTCGGTTTGCCTCAAGATGTCTTTATTTCCTCTCCAGGACTGAGGAGCATCCTTGCTGAGTATGGGTGGGGGCTGGGTAATTGCCAATCACTTTCTCTTGGTGCCTTGAAAGCACCACTCCTTGCCTTCTGGTTCCGGCACTGCTGCCAGCGGCTGCGGTTAACCATCTCCCTTCTGAGATCATCCTCTCTCTTCTCACGTTGGTCTTCCTCAGTTTCACTGGAAGACACCTGGAGGTGGATTGCTCTTTGTTCATCCACTTAAGGTTTTTGGAATTCTTGAATTTGTGCTTCTGTGCTCGCCCTGTTCTCTCAGGTCATCAGCCGTTGTCCCTCAGATGCCACTGGGCCACATCCTGTCTCCTCTCCTGGGTCGCATTTCTTGTATGTCGGGCCTTACTGTGTCTGTTAGCCACTTTCTGCTCCTGTTCCCTTGGCCACAGGGACACAGGCCACCGAGCCTTCAGGACATCCTCTCATTCCTGCCCCCAGTAACCCTGGGGGACAGACCACGCCTACTGACTAATCCTGGCCCACTGCCCGATTTTCTGTGGTCCCACAAACTAAAAATCAGCTCTCATGTTTTTCAGTGATGGGGGGATGAACCAAGACCATTTCACGGCTCATGAGGTTTGCATGCAGTTAGCATCTCCGTGGCCATGAATAAAGCTCCCCGGGCAGTCACACATCAGCCTGACTTTTGCCCCACAGTGAGGGAGGCCTGCCCACCCCGAGAAGGAGAGCTGCCACTAAGGAGTGTGCCCCGCAGTGGGCTCAGAACCCGACCCAGTGCCATCCACTGTTCTTGCCAGTGGGGCGTCTGCAGAGGCTCCAGTTCTTGCTTTGCTCTTGCGGATAGGCAGGGCCACCGGGCCAAGCTCTTCCCACCTAGCCCACCCTCCGTGAGCACGCGGCCATCCTCTGGCTTCTGTGCTCAGGCAAGGGTGCAGGGCCCGCGCGGCTAGCACGTCTCTGGAGGAGGCTTTCTCCCTGGGGCCTCGGTGCTCCTCAGCTGCTGGTGGCTGCCATTGGCAGGTGGGGCCAGGGAGACTGTGGTGTTCAGAGGCCCAGTGTTCTGCCCACTCTCACTGACCAGCAAGTTGTAGAGCCAGGATAAGTCAGGCCCACTGGCCCTCCTGCCAGGCCACCTCTTCATGCCCACCATAACGTCAGCATTGATTCCGAGCACGGTGCCCCCACAGGCCTGCCCTCCATCGGCCCTGTCTCTGGGAGGTGCAGCCAGTCGCAGTGCACAGGGAGGCTCTGTGGTTCCTCTGGGGTCTCATCTTTTTAGTCCAATCAAGTTTAAGAAGTCTCAAGGAAGATGACCCTGATGGTCCAGTCACAGAGCAGACTCTAGGTTAAGGGCACACAGCGTAGGAAACAAAGCTCTTTGTTTTGCAAGTGTCCTCTTTGTGTATGTGAGAAATACAGAAAGAGGACACTTGCAGAATAAATATGGACAGAATAAATGACAACTACTTCTTGAAGCCCCCACTTCTGGTCCCACCTGAGTCCTTCACAAGCTCAGATTTCCTCCAGTCTTCTATTCCTACAGACCCCCTGCCTCCCTCCACTGGCCTCTAGTGCCCCTTGTGGGAGCCCCAGGGAGATGCAGGCCCAGGCCCCTGGGCTGGCTGGGTGAGGTGGCGAGGCCTTGGTTCAGCCCTGAGCCCTGCTCAGAGCCGGAGGGTCAAGGTTGGCACTGGAGGAGCTGGCCATGGTCTAGGGCTGGACCAGGGCCCTGGAAAGTGCAAGGCCACCTGGAGAAGGTGCCTCTCTTGCCTCCAGGAAGGACCTGGCTTTGAGGAAGGCCCTGAGCCCCACGTAGCAGGTGCTGAGCTCCTGAGCCCCAGTGTCTTTATGTACAAACGGGACACACCTCTGAAGGTTGGTTGTGAAAATGAAACCCCATCTGCACCTCAGCCTGGAGCTGAATTTGGGCTGGCCACCTCCTGGGTCCAGCTCCTCCTGTTCCCAGCAGTGCCCCAGCAGAGCTGGCCTCTGCACCCCAGAGTCCTCTCCTGCCCTGGGAGGGCAGCTACTGCCTGCTGCCTAGGGCTTTGTTCCCTGTGGGCCCGGTACTCAGCTCAGGCTGGGGCAGCCGTGTGAGGCTCAGATCTCCTCCTGCTGTGCATGGCCTAACCTGCCCGTTTACCACCTGGGCAGCAAATTGGTGAGCTGGCCAGTCATGGTGCACCCATTCTCTGCAGTGCTGCCAGACCCTGCTCTCCCACCACGTGGACCCCTCCCTGCGGGATGAAGACGGGTACACGGCGGCAGACCTGGCGGAGTACCATGGACACCAGGACTGTGCCCAGTATTTGCGGGAGATGGCCCGGCCCGTAAGTCCTTGGGGATTCGTCCGGGAGGCCTGGGGTTGGGCCTGGGCCTCCTGAGCCAGTTACCTGGGATGTTCACTGCACACACCTCAGGCCCCATGGCCCTGTCAGGACAAGGGCCTGAACAGGACACGATCAGCTGGGAGAGGAGCTGTGACACCACCAGGCCTAAGCTGGAGGCTGGATGCAGCCAAGCTGTGCCTTCCCTGTGAGCCCAGAAACTGTGCTTGTGCGGTGGGGCCTCCATGGCCGGGCTCCCCTCAGGGGGCGCTCTGTTAGACTGAGGACACCTGGGTGGGACCAGGGCCTGAGTCCTGGCCAAGGTGACCTGAGGCCACCCAGAAGCAGCACATCCCGGTGCCTACCCAGTGCGTGAGTCTCCATCTCACCAGCTTCCAGAGCCAGTTTCCTGTGCACAGGACGGGTCTTGGCTGTCCTACTGGCTGGTCCCCAGCATATGACAGGGCAGAGGAGCTGATGAGCGGGTCCCACAGGAGCAGATGGGCAGGAGAGCAGTGGTGTGGGGTGGGCTGCCGAGGACTGGGGACCGGTCAGCTGGGAGCCACAGGCTCTTCCCCAGCAGCTCCCTGTCCAGGCCCAGGGCAGAGACCATGATGAAGGAGTCCCAACCTGCCCATTTTGCGTCATGACTGCCGCTTCAGGAAAGTGCCCTAGGGTCAGCTGACCCATTTTCAGAGGAGGGTCCTGAGGTCTCCTAACCTGGGGCTCATCAGGAGGCTTCTGTGCCTCCTTGTCCCCTGTGGGCCTTGCCTTAAAGCACCCAGGACCGACTGAGGCGGTGCCTCCAGCCCCCAGGCCTGAGGAAGGTCCTCAGGTGGCCGCCACCTGAAACCTGTTCTGCCTGTGCCCTCGGCAGCTTGGCCACTCTGCAGGGGCTGCTGCCCGGGGTTGTCCTGAGGTGGTAGTTTCAGAAACCAGAAGCAGATGCTAATGAGATGATTTAGGGGCTGAAGGGTTCACTGGCTGTTGTTTAGAGAAGGCCCACTCTTGGCGTGGGTTGGAGAGGTCGAGAGCCCAGCTGGGTTCTGGGGAGTGGACAGGGCTGTGTTCACAGACCCAGGGTCCCCCAGCCTTGGTGGTCCACTCTGGCTTCTGCACCCTCCCTGGGCTCTGCCCCCCACCCCACCTGGATGGCAGTTGAAATTAGGAGGTGGGGGGGCAGTCACACTTCTGTGTCCCCCACCCTCCACAGCATCTGCTGTGAAGGGCAGGTTCTGCCTGGCCTTTGGGGTTCCTGTCCCTGTCCCCACCCTGCCACAGTGTGGAGCCCCTGGCCTGAGATCTGTCCAAGCTTGGTCTCAGCCTTCCATCCACGGGCCTGTTGGCACACTGGCTGACCCCTCCCCTAGACACGCTGCCCCACTGCTCAGGGGGAGGGGTCCTGCCCGCTGTCCTGACACTCCTGGACCCCACACAGCAGCCTCTCGGGTTCTGAGGGGTTTCTTCTGGCCCTGGCTGTACCACGGGATTCAAAGCAGCATCTCCCCTCGCACTAGAGCAACAGTGCCCCGTGCCCTGCACGCTGCGTGGTGGAATTGGAGGACACTGCCAGCTCAGGATTGCCCCCCTGCAGCCCCTTCCTCCCACACTGCCTGGTTTCTGCACTCCCAGGTTTCTACCTGGGGCCCCGGAGGCTCTTTGGTGCGTAGCCAGAGCCGCCTGGGAACTCAGGGTGAGCCCTGGAGCCTCCATCCTGCCTTCTCCCTCAGGGAACGCCAGGAGACAGCAGGGGTGCCAGGCTCTGCCACGGCTGGGGCTATCCCCCAGGGCTCCCCCTGCACCTTGGCAGGTGCCACCTCTGCTCAGGGGGCGGGGCAGGGCAGACCGGCAGCTGCAGGACGGGGAGCTGCTCCTGATGCAATATTGATGGAAACGCAATATGCAGAGGTCGCCTGCCCCCGCTGTCCCTGTTCGCCAGGAGGAGGTGGTGAAATCCATCATTTCCCTTGAGCCAGCAACCCCAATCTGCCTCCCAGAGGACCTGCAGGCCCCAAGAGAGGCAGCTTGGGGTGAGGCTGCCTGTCAGTTCAAGATTTGCCCTGAGGAGACACCCCCTTCAGGGCCCCCCACAGGGTCTGCAGGCCTTGGCACACCTGCTGCCCATTTGAGGCTGGCACTTGGCAGACGGGAATCCCCTCTGCTCAATGGGATTGAGCCTCATTCAGCTGGATGGCAGAGGCCAGATGAGCCAGGGAGGCAGGCCCCTGTTCCCCGTCCCCACCCCTCAGTTGGGTGGCCTGGCTGTGAGAGCCAGAGAGTCTTCCTTCCAGGCAGCTCTAGTCAGGCATGACATGGACAGTGAGGGTGGCCCTCCACAAGCCAGGAGCAGGCCCCGTGTCCCATGGGCGCCAGGCCACCCACCCTCTCCCTCTGTGCCCACTCCCCTTGGGGCTGCAGCCGGCTCTTCCTGGGCACATGCCACGCCAGTTCTGAGTGTCTCTGAACTGCGAGTTCCTCACTGTGAAATGGAGCTCAGGACTTGGAGGCAGAGGCGGTGCCTGTCTCCGCCTGGGTGGCCTGGGCTCCGCCCACCTGCCCGGGTCCAGAAGGCCCCGAGCCCTTCATTTTACAATGGGGAAGCAGAGGCCCAGAGGGAGCAGGAGACTCCCCTGAGCAGTGTTTTGTCCCAGGGAACAGGGCAGCCTGGCTGCCCGGCCAGTAACTGAATCTCAGCTGCGGCGACTGGTGTCCAGCACCCATCTGCAGGTCATGATTTTCTCGGCCCGGGTGGCGTTACCAGCCTGTAACCCAGCTCGCCACTCTGCCCTCCATGTATAATGCATGGCTGGCTCCGCAGTGCTCAGTCGTCACAGAAGCCCAGGAGAGGGGGCCGGTGACCCCAACCTCAGGCAAGGGGTGAATGCTGGGACCCAGGGGCAGCAGGGTCCCAAAGCATGGGGTCCTGACCTTTGCCCCTCCTTCCCATCCTTGTGAATTTTCTCGAATTTAAAGAGGGGCAGGGTGTGGTGACTCTCAGCACCTGGGGACACCATGGCTGACTTCGTCTGAGCCATTGTTTGGGGGACCATGAGGACGCAGGAAGGCCAATGGGTCAGGCCCCTGCCAGGTGCCCTTGAGGTCCTCGCCTTGCAACGGCTGACTCACAGGCAACACAGGCTCTGGGTGACTTCCCAGGCTTCCTGGTGTGAGGAGTGCAGTAGGTTCAGCCAAGGACTCCAAAGCCCCCGCATCCTTGGGCCCTGAAGATGGAGGCCATGTCCCTGTCCAGGCCAACTCTCTGTCTCTCTGTCCTTCCAGCCAACCCAGCTGAAGCCCTCGCTCTTCTGTGGTGAGCTAGGGAAGGAGCTTTCTTGCCTCTCTCCACTGACAGCAGGGTCCCCTTGCCCCCTCTGGACGCCAGGGGAAGTGACCTCTACACCCACAGTGGGCTTGACTTAGCTGAGGACGACTGTGCCGGGACTCCCGACACCACCACCACCGTTTTAGAACGGGCAGTAAGCAACCTGCTCCTGTCCCTCCGCGTTGCCTCCTGCAAACGACCTGAGAGGCACAGAGGAGAGCACCCAGGTTTTGCATCATGGTGGGAGAGCACAGGTGCCACCCCTCCCCAGAGCAGCCCTGCCTCCTCCTCCACTGCCGAACGTCCCCCCGCCCCCCAGGAGCCTTGGCTGGCTCTTCAGCAGCGCCCGAGCCCTCTGCTGGGTTCCAGCTGTGGACCTTGGGCAAGCCAGGGGCCTCTGAGCAGTCTCCCCATTTGGAGCTGGGAGCTGCACTGGGTGGGGTGGGGAATCCTTTGGGTGGTCTCTCTCCTCATGGGGCTCAGGGATTTCAGCTCCCCCTCCGATTTCCCCAGAGGGTCCACCCCAGTCCATGCCCCATGGGAAGGCCCTGTGGTAAGGGATCCCACACAGCCCAGCCCTCCTGGCCACCTGACACCTCAGCCTTCAAACATTAATGTGACACCTCCCACTCCTGGGGGCGGCAGCTTCACCAGCCCCTGGTGCCCTGGTGGCTGCAGTCCGTGGGCTTCACAGTCCAGCTTCTCCTCCTGAGGTCCTCCCAGGCGGGGGCTGGCAGAGGTCCCCAGCCACGTGTCTGGAGGCCGCTGGGCTCCCTGCACAAGTTCCTGGAAGGAGCAAGGTGCGTGGGGCTGGGCAGATGGGGTCTCAGGCTGTGTTCCCTTCCCCGTGCCCTGGTGGGCTGGGGTCCTAGATGGCTTGTGACTGAGGGCTAGACAACTGGGTCCGCCATGGCTGTGGCAGGAGAAGGCTCAGAGGGGCCAAGGCTTGCTCGGGCAGGGAAGGGGACATCATGTGAGGGGCCACAGTGAAAAAAGGCAGCTTCCTGCAGAAAAGATGAAGAATTTGAAGGCAGGAGAGCGGAGCGCTAATCCAAGCTGTGGTGAGGGTCACAGGCTTGTGACGCAGCCCTGGCCCAGGGCCACACATCCTTATCAGGCCTGTCGGAGACAGGTCCTCTGTCCCGCTCGGGTTCTGACAACTCTCTTTGGCTTCCCTGGAGGGAGGGGAAGTGGTCTGAGTCAGGGTGGGTGTGTTCGAGGAGGGCCATGGTGGCCCTGCTAGCCAGAGGCACAAACTGGTGCGTGGCATGCCCGGCAGGCAAGGGCAGAGCCCGGGCATCCTCCAGCAGAGAGATAGGACCAAGCCAGCCTTCGGCTCTTGGCTTTAAACCAAAAGGCAGCAAGCCTGGCTTGAGGTCCTGGGGGGACATGGGGGAGGTATGGTGCCCCCCCCAGGCTTCCCGGCCTGGAAATGGGCTGATGGCACAGCAGAGACCCCTCCTACCCACTGCCCTCCACGCACCCTGGCCAGCTCTGGCCAAGCCTCCTACCTGGAAGCAGCAGACCCCTGGTGGGGTGGGGGCCAGGTGGTCTCAGGCGGGTGTTCCGCATGGATGCGTGTGCCTGGACCCACGCCCTAGGCCAGTGCCGAACCTGCAAGGTAAGCTGCTCTGGGGGAACGTGAGATGCAAGGTCGCTCAGCAGAGGTGGGGGCCAGTCGCCAGGAGGCACAGTGAGCCACAGCCCCCAGACCAGAGCTCAGGGGTGTTTGGGGAGCATGGTTCCCTGGCACGGAGCCGGCAGAGATGTGGAGGGACCAGGCCCTCTCCCTGTGTGCTCTCAGCCCTTCTCTGAGAAGCAGAGGCCCCAGGACGGCCCCCAGGGCTTCCTGCTGGATGCCCCAGCCTGCCTGGCAGATCTGGGTGAGTGCAAGTAAGGCCCCCCTTAGGCTCCACCCATCAGGCCTGTCCACCCCCAGGTGCCAGTCCTGATGACGCCCCCACCACCTCCATTCCCACCTCCTCCGCTGTCAGCTGCGAGGCTCTCCTTGGAGGACAGAAGAAGCGGGGGCTCGGGGCTCAGGAGCCCCACCTGTGAGTACGCAGTCAGGCGGGACTGAGCAGGCTGAGCATGCAGGGGCCTGTGACCTTGCTCAGGACCTTGGAGTTTGGGGAGCTGTCGCAGCCGTGTGCCCACACATGGGAGTGAATATGTGCGTGTGTCTGTGTGGGGGCGTATCTGGGTGAGTGAGTCTGCCAGGTCACGGGGCAGAGGTGTTTCTTACCCCAGGCTGGGGCACTGGTGTGTGTTTGTAGTGGGGAGGGGCATTGGGGACAGAAAGAGGGCAGCTTTGGGCTCTGGCAGGCTCCATGCCTCAGGCCCCATTGAGGTCCCAGTGAGAAGCTCAGCAATGACCCAGTGTGCCCAGGACCCAGGGGCATTTTGGGCAGGGCTGGTTCCGTCCCCAGGTCCAGGGGCTCTCAGCCTGGGTGCTTCTGCTCCCTGTGCCCCTGCCCTCTCTGAGCCCCCTCTGACTCCAGCTTCCGTTCTCAGCAGCAGCAACTCTCAGCCCGTCCTGGCCCAGCCAGCCCCATCAGCCTGTCCCAAGGGAGCAGATGTCGGGCACAGCCCCCCCACAGATCACCACCAGTGCCCTGGCTGCCCCTGAGGTATGTCCCTGCCCCAGCATCCTCATCTCCCAAGGGCCCCAGTCAACCCACACCTAGCCACCTCACTGTCCTCCCAGAGTGGCCAGGCCTCTCCTCCAAGCGCAGGTGGCAGGGCCTCCTCAGGGGCAACTCTGGCTGGCTCAAGACCCTGATTCTGAGGAGAGGGGGATTTCAGGGTGGCCGCCACTTGCCACCTCCTCATAAAAAGCACAGGGGCCCTTGTCTGTCCTCCAGAGTCCAGCAGCCCAGGCCCCTTAACTGACCTTTGAACTTGGGGATGCCTGTGCCCTCTTCCCAAGTGGCCACCACAGCAGGAGAGGCTGCCTGCACCCTCCCTCCTCAGGGCCTGGGCCCGTCCCCCTCGCCTGCTGCTCCTTTCTGGGCCTCCAGAGCGTGTGGGACTGGGGTGCCACCTGAGGCTCCACCTCTTGGAGCACTAAGCACTCAGGGCACATATGACAAGTCTGAGTGTGGACTTCAGTAGCTGCTGCCAGTGTGCCCCGCCACCCACCACCACACGCTCTGGGCCACCTCTTCTGGGCCATTGCAGAGACGGGAGGGCCCTCTGGAAGCTGCCTCAGCCAGCACTCCCCCTGGCACCACCTGGTCCCCGCCGGGCCAGATCCCTGCCCTCCTCGGTGGGATGCTGGTGAGGGGCAGCTGGTCTCCGGGGTGCCTGGTGCGCAAGCTGGCCGTGTGCTCGCCCCGTACTCAGGTCGGGGACAGCTGGGGCCTGCGTGACCACCCCCTCCTGTCTGTGCAGGGGGCAGAGTCGGCAGTGGGGGACACCCCCATGGGCTTGGCTGCGCTGCAGCTGGACCGTGTGCCCTCAGGCGACCTGGACGGGCTGGTGCCCACGCGAGACGAGCATGGCCGGCCCATCCCCGAGTGGAAGCGGCAGGTGATGGTGCGGAAGCTGCAGGCGCGCCTGGGCGCAGACCGTGCTCTCGAGGCCCAGGTGCGGCCGGAGGCCCCAGGGTGGCCGGGTGCTGGGGGGACGGGCTCCGGGTCCAGCTGGCAGCAGAGACCCCGTGTCCCACCATGCTGTCTGGGCCAGATGTGGAGCCAGCTCCCGTGGAGAGCAGCGGCCGTCCTCCTCTCCTTACTGAGCCCATCAGTGTCCCCAGACTGCTTCTGCACAGGAAGCCCTGTGCCCTCGCTGCCACAGCCTCAGAGCACGCGGGGCAGGTGCTCGCGGTGGCGCGGGTGGGGTCCTGCAAGGGGAGCTCTACCTGGGGTGCTCCAAGTGCCCTCTCGGGGCAGTGACCTAGAGCCGGGGCCAGGAGGGAGGAGCCCTGTGGGAATCAGGGTCATGGGAATTCTAGGCAGAGGGAGCCAGCAAGTGCAAAGGCCCTGGGGCGGCAAAGGCTGGTTCAAGCGAGGAGCAGTGGGAGGCTTGGGACCCGCTAGACCACAGTGAGTGAGGGACAGGTAGTGGAAGGAGGCTTGAGGGGATACAGGCAGATGTTACAGGGTCTGGAAAGGTGTTTGGTGCCCGCTGAGAGTCTGAGTGGAGAGTGTGATTCGACCTGGATTTTAACAGGCTCCCCTTGCTACTGTCTGGACAGCTGGGGAATCTTGCTGGAGGACATTTGTGTCTGAAACACTGTGTCCGGCTCTCGAGCTGCGTGGTGTTCAGTAATGGCAGCCACTTGCAGCGAGTTAAATCAGTCAGAATTCAGTAAAAGCAAAGGCCCTGCCCCAGCTGTGCCCCCTGCCTTCATTTGTGCCGCAGGTCACGCTGCAGCAGTCTCCCACCACAGAACCCAGGACAGCCCTGGACCACAGTCCAGCCCATCCTAGGCTGTCAGGGTGCAGGCAGAGCACAGTGGCCAGGGCAGGGGCCTGCCATCAAGCCAGGAAACCATTCAGGACCTACCTGGGGCGGCCCAGGTGCTGCAGGGAGCCAAGAACTCAGGAATGGAGGGTGGGTGGGCTGAAGTCCCAGCCTGACTAGCTGGGGGTCCCGTGCGGTGTCCTTGTGGGTGGACAGTGCTCAGGACAGTTGATATTTATCTGGCAGCGGGATAAGGAAGGGGCAGAGCAGTGACCAGAGCCACCTGTCCTCCTGGTCTGCCCTGTCCAAACGGAGATGGCTCCTGGGTTGTTGGGAAGCGTGTAGGGAGCTGTGACAGTGCGGGAGGGGTTAGGAAGACCTGGAGGGGCAAGAACCTGTGTCCCCTGCCCACTGCACCTGCAGGTTGGGCTGACCAGCACCTGGCTTACTTTCTAAGATCAGATAAGGGCCAGGGGCTGGATTGAGGTCCATGGTGGGCCTGGAACTGGGCTGTGACTGGCAGGAGCAAACCTTCCGTGGTCCTGCTGACTCACCCTTCCTGTGCCCAGGACGACACTGGGAGCCCAGGCCCCATGGAACAGGCGGCCTGGCGGTACTCACAGGCCCACCAAGCCATCCTGGGCCCCTTTGGGGAGCTGCTGACGGAGGACGACCTGGTGTACCTGGAGAAGCAGATCGCCGACCTGCAGCTCCGGCGCCGCTGCCAGGAGTACGAGAGCGAGCTGGGTCGGCTGGCCGCCGAGCTGCAGGCCCTGCTGCCCGAGCCCCTGGTCAGCATCACCGTCAACAGCCACTTCCTGCCCCGGGCGCCTGGGCTGGAGGAAGACGAAGCCCCGGTCCTGGTGGCTGAACCCACGGACTCAGCGGAGACTGGGGGGGCCGTGCCCGGTGGGCAGCCCCTGCCCTTCTGGTGCAGCCACATCAGCCGCCTGGTGCGCAGCATGTCCCTGCTGCTGAAGGGGGTGAACGGGCTGGTGCAGAGTGAGGAGAAACTGGCCACCCAGGCCCTGCAGGACCCCCTTGGGGATGCCCCAGCTGGGCCCCCTCGCAGTGAGGCCGAGCGTGAGATCCAGGGATGGGGGGTGTCTGTGCGGGCGTTGCGTGGCAACTTCGAGTCGGCCCCTGGACAGCCCTGCACCTCAGACCTGGGCCCCTGTGAGTTGGTGGCCCGGCCCGGGCAGTGCCTGAGGGGCTGCTGGCCAGCTCCCCTGCAGCCCCGAGGCAGCCCGACAGGAGGGGGGCCAGGGCCGGGCGACACAGAGGAGGCCAGCGACTCAGGCATCAGCTGCGAGGAGGCCCCGTCGGAGGCGGGCGCGGCGCCCAGCCGGGACTCAGCCAGCCTGCGCAAGGAGCGCATCGTCATGCTCTTCCTCAGCCACTGGAAGAAGTCAGCCTACACACCCGCCCTCAAGACAGCCGCCTGCAGGACCCTGGAGGCCCGCCGTGCTGGGTCACGGGGACTGGAGGGGGCCAGGAGTCCTCGGCCGCCCTCCCTGCTGCCCAGCGAGGGCCCCCAGCTGTGCCACCTGTGGCAGCAGCGGAGCATCATCGCCCACCTGCTGGGCAACTGGAAGGCCATCATGGCGCACGTGCCGGCCCGGCAGCTGCGGCGGCTGAGCCGGCGGCCCCGCGGGCCCCTGTCCCCCGAGCAGTTCCTGCCGCACGTGGACGGGGCACCGGTGCCCTACAGCAGCCTCTCGCTGGACCTCTTCATGCTGGGCTACTTCCAGCTCCTGGAGTGCGACCTGCCCGCCGAGGAGCGCAAGATGCGCCACCTGCTGTGCTTCGAGGTCTTCGAGCACCTTGGCGCCCATGGCTGGGAGGCCGTGCGCGCCTTCCATAAGGCCGTGACCGACGAGGTGGCGGCCGGCCGACGCACCTGGACCGATGGCTTCGAGGACATCAAGGCTCGCTTCTTCGGCTCCAGCCAGGGTGCTGCCTGGGACGCGGAGCCTGGTCGAAAGTCAGGCCTGACCCCTCTTGGGCCCCTGCCCTACGGCGCCGTTGCCGGCAGTGGCCCGGAGTCCACGGCTCAGCGGCTGGCGTCCAGCTGCCAGCGCGGCGGCTTCAACAGCGAGGACATCTGTGGCTACATCGACCGGAGCTTTGCCTTCTGGAAGGAGAAGGAGGCCGAGATGTTTAGCTTTGAGTGACAGGCTGGCAGCAAGCCTTCCAGAGGGGTGGTGAGGGCTATGGTTTCCTCTCTTCCTTTCCTTCTCCAGGCTACCTGGTGGGCAGGTGGGCCCAGGCCAGGCCAGCAGGCGTACGTGCCAGCCTCCGTCCTGCTGTGGCCAGAGATCTCTGCAGCTGTGGTGTCTGCTCCTCTGAGAAGGACTGGACATCAAACCCCTTCTCTGCAGGAGCCCTGGGGCCCATGGGCCCTGCAGGCAGGCTGCTGCCATCCAAGGGCCCCTGGACCTGGGCGTCCCCAGGCTCCTTCCTGCTCAAGTCCCCTAGTGCGCCAAGTACTGACCCAGGAGTACTGTTCCTTGGTTTCCCTGCTGCTTCTGGTCCCAGCCATGTCAGAGCCCGTCCACCTCTTTTCGAGCCTGGCACAGTCCTAGGCTCAGTCTTGCCCTGTTCATTTTGGTGACCTCCCATGTGTGGAAGGGGGAGGAGCTGGGAGCTGGGATGGGCAGGAGGCCTTCCATCAGGGCAGGCCGCCCTCCCAAGTCCTCCAGGAGGAGTCCACACAGACTCACCTGCTGGTCATGCACAGCCACACACTGCCATGCTAGTGACCCACCCCAGGGCACTGCAGAGGACCTGGCCCCAGAGGGAGGCTCCGTGTGGCCCCTATCTTCTAGCTGGCCAGACCCTCCCAGGCCTCACAGCCAGAGGCAGCAGCAAGAGCTGGTCCTGGGCCACACAGGGAGAAGAGCAGGCTGATGCCCGTCGCAAGGCCAGCTGCTGGATCTAAAGGGCAGCACTCAGCAGGGGTGGGCACAGCAGGGGGTGTGGCCACTTCAAGGGCCTGTGAGTGCTGTAGGGCACCTCCTGCTCACTAGGTGGAGGGACAGGGGAAGGAGATGGATCTGCCCTCAGGGCCTCCAGGTGCTACAGAGAATCTTGAGAACCAGGTGCTAGGAAGCCCTGATGGCTGCCTGTGGGGTGCCAGTGACAGCCAGAAAGATGGGAGACCACTCAGGCAGGCTCCGGGGCTGTGAGTCCATGGAGGGCTGGGCTGGACCCAAGGGGGCTCAGGGGTGGGCGGATATGTGAGGTGGCCCCCCAGGCAGTGGAGGGGAAGGGTTCAATAATTCTACACTGGCCACCACCTCCTGCAGCCAGGCTCCTGGGGACACAGGGCACAGTGGGAACAGGTCAGGCTCTTGGGGACACAGGGCACAGTGGGAACAGGCTGCCTCTAGGCGTCTCCTACAGTGCCTCCACCTTGCCACTGGGGCCAGCGCGCCTTGGTGGGGAGCCCTGCGGAGAGGCTGGGGCATCCGTGGGAGACCTCGAGGGAGGTGGGTAGGGGGGTGCGTGCTCTCCCCAGCTTCCGACTGTGGCAGGCCTGGGCCTGCTGCACCTTCCTGACTTCCTCCCCGCCCCTCACTGGGCCACTGGATCTGGACCTCTGTTTGCTAAATAAAGCTCCCGTCCTGGCTGACCCTCGCTCTGGGCTTGCCGTCTACCAGCCCTGGGGAGCCACCATGTCCACAGAGGGGCCTGGCCCCTGACGGGCACTGAAGCCTGAGCCTCACCACGGGGACCTGCGTGTTCACTGCCCAAGGGGGCTGGGCTGGTGGCACGGTGGACTGAGGGCCTGGTGCAGGGGACTCTGCCCAGGCCATGTGCTCATGCTCGCCAGCCTGAGGCAACGAGTGGGGCTTTGATGGGCAGGGGCCATGGCACTTTGAACCAAGCACCCAAGCACTCTTTCTCAGCTGGTGAGGCCCTGATGTTGGACCCCACCGCACCCTCCAGCTATGGATGAGGCTGGCCACGGGCACTGCCCCCACCTGTGCTGACAGGAAAGGGTGGGCAATGTCAGTCTGTCCTGCACTCTGGGTCTCCTGTGGTTCCTCTGTGACCGTGTGCCAGGCCATATTGGTCCAAGGGTCTCACCGAGGGGGGCCTGGGTGCTGGGTGGTAGGCAGAAGACAAAGGGCCTGGCCTCCTGTCACTTCCGGGCAGGAAGTTGTGCACCTCGTTCAGAAGTCCTCCCTGCTCACTGTGGCCTCGGGAAAGTCCTTCGCGGCCTCTGGACCTGTTCCCAGCTAAGGGGTCAGACTGAGGCTCTCCGGGGCACCTGACAAGTATCAGGGGACCTTGGGTTAGGCGGGCTGCCGGAGAGGGAGGCGGTGGCGGCTCAGGGCCAGGTCTATGGCCTGGAAGGGAGATGACCCCCAAATGCCCTTCTGCAGACTCCCTGCTTCCAGGGGAGCTGCCCTGGAGATCCTGGTTGCCTTGGCCTCGGGTGGGCCTGAGGAAGCTGGTTTTTAAAGACATCTCAAGGGTTCTGAGGCCCACTGGCCTGGGACTCCCTGGCCACTCACAGCTCCCTTGTGGGGACTGGGTGTCTGGGAGCAGGCGGGGGCTGACCCACAAGGGCACACTCATAGCTGGACCTTCTGCTTGTTGCCTGCAAATGTCACCCAATTGGGAGAAACTCACTGGAGACCCTGGAGGCCCTTCCGTGCATTCTGGAGGCTGCAGACTCAGGAGTGGCCAGACAGGAAACAAGTTAGGAAGGGGTCAGAGACGCAGACAGAGGGGCCAGACGGACGCAGGAAGACAGTGGCCCAAGGGCAGGACTTTTCCTCATGACAGGTCGGGCTTGGTGAGACGAACCCGCTCCACACACCAGTGTGTGGGCTCAAGGCAGAGTGGAGTGTGTGTGTGTGTGTGTGTGTGTGACTCTAAAGTTTGTTTGAAACAAAAATGAACTAAGAAAATTGAAGGCCAGCCTTCAAGAAAGCCCCCAGGGACCCTTGCCACCTGGCAGTCACAGCCTACAGCCCCAGAGCACAACTGAAGCTGTGTCGTCACCTCCCACAGGCAGCAGAAGGACTGCGGCTCCACCTCCAGGGTTCTGCATGCTCCAGGGAACCCACAGCGGCACAGGGACCATGAGCACAGCCAGCAGCGTCCCCAGAGCAGCCTTCAGTTTGGCCAGCCCGGGGGGTGCATCCTGACGAGACATCCTGAGAGCCTCCCTGAATCAAACCAAATTTGTCTGTGGTCCTGAAACACTAGGTTTGGGACAATTGACTGCCACAACAGGAGCGAGGAGGAGGGGCTGGCCTTCAGCTCTGAAGGTCTCATGACCACAGAGCAGTGGTCCTCCGTACTCGGGGCCCTGAGCCAAGAACACGGTCATCAGGGCAGCAGATCAGAATGAGCAGGCCGACTTCACCTGCCGCAGACAAAGGGGCCGCAGCACATCCCCAGGGGAGGAAGTGTCCATAGCGGTCCCAAGGTTGTTAGTTAACTATTTTGGACCAAAAAAAAGAAACTTCATGGCACCTAAGCACAAAATAAGTCTCAGTTGGAAGAAGGGGCACCACAACCAGCAGGCATCAAACCCGAGGGGGCTGGCCAGTCAAGCCTGCGGGATCCCATCCTGGGCCAGCCGCAGGGTCCGCAGCCCAGCCGGGTCAGCCACAGGAACAGTGGCAGTGGCAGGAGGCCCTCTGGTCTGGGCATAGGTGTTGACGATGGTCACACACTTGAACTTGTGAGTTCATGCTCAGAATCTACCCCGGGGGGATGATCGTAGCCCAACACCCTCTTCCTTCTAACAGTCCAAGGTGGACACCACCCCGACGGCCCTGAGAAGAGGTGACCCGACTTCACTTCCACACACAGCAAGGCATCCTGACGGGGATGAAAGTTAAAAGGGTGATTTCAAACACTGACCTCGTCGGAAGTGCTGGTGATGTAACATCTAGTGACGAGGACCACACAAACAGTCACCCACCTTTGAGACCAGCCGAGGCCTGGGGGGAGGCCACCAGTATGTGGAGGCCATTGTCTTACTTGTTATCTTACTGTTTCCTGCTTTCCAAAATGAATGTGCAGTTCTTATCATCATAAAAGGAAATGAGAGCCAGGTGTGGTGGCGCATGCCCATAATCCCAGCAGTTTGGGAGGCTCGGGCAGGAGGATCATGAGTTCAAAGCCAACATCAGCAACTCAGCAAGTCCCTAAACAACTCAGCAAGACCCTGTCTCTAATAAAATATAAGAAAGGGCTGGGGACATGACTCGGTGGTTAGGAGCCCCAGGTTCAATCCCTGGTACCAAAAAAAGGGGGTGGGAACTGAGCAGCAGGCTTTCAAAGGTGGTGCCCTGGCATGGTCTCCCTGACTGGCCTGTCACCTGGGGTGCCGGGTTGCTGATCCCCACGGTGTTTGCTGTGAGGCCAGCACACTTGGCACATGGCACTGTCCCCAGGCAGAGCAGCTCCCTGTGGCAGCCAGCCTGTCATCAGAATCCTGTCCTCATTTCCTCCAGCCCGAGCAGGGACACACAGCCCTTCACATTCCGCCTGCTCGAAAGGACGGTGAGCAAACCCAGCACCCCCAGCACTCTCCCCAAAGTGGCCTGGACACAGGACGCTTGGGAACATCCGCAAGGGTCTCGCCAAACGTGAGGCTGAGAGCAAGGCTGGGAGGTCCTGACGGTGGGACAGAAGCAGAGGTGGGCAGGGCCCGGGCACGTAGAGAAAGAGCCCTGCACAGGAGCTGGGAAAGTTCTCTGCAGACTTGGAAGGAGCCCGCCGATGGGCGCCAGGCTCTGTGTGACTACTGTCCCCTGCCTCGACACACTCAGCATGGGAGCAGGGACTGTGGCCCCAGCTTAAAACCACTGTCCCAGCAGCTGGGCTGGCAGGGTGGGTGCCATGTGCTGGACACCCTGCTGCCCTGAGAAATCACCCAGCTCTGCTAGGAGGCTGCCCTGGGCCTCTGGCCCTAAGACACCGCCCACAGACCAGAGATGGTCATGAGGTGCGGCCCATGAGGGTGAAGGAGCGAGAGCCACGGTGCATCTCCGCCTGGGCCAAGGCTCCCCTGGTGCGTGGAAGGCCCTCGGCTGGTAAGGCTGGTTCTGGCCACTGCACGAGAGCTGGCCAGAGACCCCCGGCTCCCAGGCCTACCTCCTGGGTCTTCTTCAGGCCCAACTGTGAGCAGCTCCCGTGACCTTGTGTGTTCAGATGACCTCCACCCCATGCCTTGGTCGTCTTAGGTGCTCAGGATGAAGGAAGAGACCAGAAAGCCCAAGGTCAAGGCCACAGCATAGCGGGAAGGGTCTGCCTCTTCTGCCCCTGCCCCTGCCCGGTGTGGCCCCGGGAGCCTCCTCAATGCCCTGTCACCCTCTTTGCCACCAAAAACTCCCCGACTGCCACCGTGGACCCCAATCTTTGAAAGTCCTGGCTGATTAACCCCTGCTGAGTGTGGAGATGCTTCACCACCGCACAGAACCCCCCGGGTCAGGCCTGCCAAGCGAACTGAAGCTTCTCCGTCAGGCGCGCGGCGCCCAGCCAGGAGCCGAGGCCCCGCAGGTCCCCCGTCCCCAGTACAGGCTCCTGCCGTCCCATCTTGCAGATGAGGAAACAGGGGGTGCATTCCCCACCCCTCAAGTCAGCCCAAGAGTCCTGGAGAGGTGACAGTTCCTGGGTGCCCTGAAGGCCCCTGCCGCCTGCTCTGCCGGGGTTGCCGAGTTACCAGAGGTCTCAGGCCTCTGATTGACAGGGTCAGTTTGGGCTCTCACAGCAGACATCCCTGAAAAGCTGCCACCAGCCCATCCCTCCCTCCCCTCCCCCGATGCAGAGGCTAAAAATACCCCCTTGTCCCCACGTGGCCACCCAGGCCAGCCCAGCCCAGCCCAGCCCAGGAGGCCTCCATTCCCCTCACTGCGACTGGGCAGCCCTGTCCTCAGCCCGTGTCTTCAGCAACGGGGGCCAGGGCTGGCTGAAAGGTAGGGCCAGGGCTCTGAGGGGGACAGACGACAAAGGAGGGGCCGCAGTGGGCAGCGGAGGGTGGGGAGGTGGGTTGTGCTCGAATCCTGGCCCAGGGATCACGGAGCTGAGTGCCTGGGACAGCGGTCCCTCCACAGGCCTCAGGTCTGGCTCCTCAGGGTGGACTGGGGCTTCCTCAGCATTCTAGCTGGAGAGGTGGGTGGGCGGGGGAGGCCGGACCCCCTGGGACTGCACCCAGGGCCACGCTGGCCACTCCCGGCCAGCGGGTTAAGGCCCTTAGCTGCCCGCTGCTCACCCTCCCTCCTTCCTGGGCAGGCGCTGGATGAGGCTCTGAGGCCCCGGGCCCTGTCCCCTGCTGGGGTGCCAGCAGTGCACCCCTGAGCTGCCTGGGATGTGCTGGGAATTCCTGTCTGGCCACCACTGTGCCGCCATCGTAGCGGCCGGCCAAAGGGAAGGCTGCAACGTTGGGAACGCCAAGCCCGTGGGCAGGGGCCCCAGACAGCCCCGAGCCTCCCCCTGCCAGAGTGGGATGCAGGGCTCAGGTGGGGGGATGGCCAGATGGGTGCTGGGCTCTGGCCTCCTGAGCTGTCCTGTCCCTGCGTGAGCCCAGGCTGGTCCTGGAAGGCCTCGGTGGGCTCCTTGGGTGCATTCTGCTCAGTAGGAAGGAGACAGGTGCCGGCGGGTCAGGGAGTGGACAGCCTCCGGTGCCGACCCCACGTCCCTTGCTCAGGCCTTGAGGTGGAGCACGTCTCCTTCCCATTTTTATTCAGCTCTGTTTTCATCTGGTTTTATTTCTAGAGCATTCCATACCATTGCCTGGCCCTGTGGGCTGTGTGAGGCGCCCCCTGGTGGGTGGGACAGCCCCCTGTCGTGCAGGTCTCTCCCTTTGGGGTGGCTGGGGGCGAACCCATTGTACAGACCCTCGCCTGGGGATGTTTTTCTGAGGACAAAATGCCAAAAACCCATAATTAAGCATGCGCACTATTCAACATGCCCAGAAGTGGAACCTCCTCCGGCAGCCCTGGTGTCCGCAGTAGCCCGAGATCAGCCACAGCCCCAACGGGGCTCTGAGGTCCGGAGCCAGCTCCCCCAGTGTCTGTGTGACTGCGGGCAAGTGAGTCAGGCTGTCTGTGCTTCAGTGTCCCCAGCTGTACAATGACAGCTGCAGGACGGTGGGCTGAGTGGCTGATGCAGGGCAAGGGGACCTGGAGAGCCCGTGTGGGCAGGGTGCCCTTGGGGAGGATGGTGGAGCCAGCCCTGCCACTGGCAGATGAGGAAATGGGGCCAGAGAGAGCGGCAAGGCCCACCTGAGGTCACCCAGCTAAGGCACAGCCGGCGTGCGATCAGGGGGCAGGAAACCTGGACCTGCCCCCACCAGTTGGTCAGCAATGTGAATCTGGGCAGAGGGTTAGGGTTAGGGGGAGGGTGAGCCTTTGGGCAGCTTGGGTGGCACAGGGGTCCTGTTCTCTGGGGGCTTGTGTGCCCCAGAGTTACAGAGAAGGCCCAGGGCTTGGGTTCTCTCATGGGCCTGTCCTTCCCTGATGGCCTGGCCATGGGTACTGCTGGCCCTTCAGCCTCACCTCCCTCCCTGTGAAATGGGAGCAGCCCTTGCCCCTTGCAGGACTACGGCCTGGGTCAAGGGAGGTGTGGACAAGGCTCAGCCAGCGCTCCCAGGGCGGGGAAGGCTGACACACTGTCCGTGAAACAAGGGTCCCTGGAGAGGAGAGATGGTCACCCCGACTGACCCTGCTCTCTCCCCTGCCTAGGAGCTTGGGCTGCTCCAGGTGCCTCTTCACGGTGACAGGGTGGGCTGCAGACGGCCCCTGCCTGGCTCTGCGTCATGGTGCGCAATGTGGATGACCTGGACTTCCAGCTGCCCTCGCACGCCCAAGACATGCTGGATGGCCTGCAGCGGCTGCGCGCTCTGCCCAAGCTGGCCGACGTCACCCTGCTGGTGGGCGGCCGGGAGCTGCCTTGCCACCGCAGCCTCCTGGCGCTGAGCAGCCCCTACTTCCATGCCATGTTTGCTGGTGATTTTGCCGAGAGCTTCTCTGCCCGTGTGGAGCTACAGGACGTGGAGCCGGCCGTGGTGGGGCAGCTGCTGGACTTTGTGTACACGGGTCGGCTGACCGTCACTCAGACCAATGTGGAGGCCCTGACGCGCACGGCCTCCCGCCTCCACTTCCCCGCCGTGCAGAAGGTCTGTGGTCGCTACCTCCAGCAGCAGCTGGACCCCACCAACTGCCTGGGGATCTGCGAGTTTGGGGAGCAGCAGGGGCTGCTGGGGGTGGCCGCCAAGGCCTGGGCCTTCCTTCGGGAGAACTTTGAGGCCGTGGCCCGGGAGGATGAGTTCCTGCAGCTGCCCCGGGAACGGTTGGCTGCCTGTCTGGCCAGTGACCTGCTGCAGGTGCGGCCAGAGCAGAGCCGGCTCGAGGCCCTGCTGCGCTGGGTCCGCCACGACGCCCAGGCCCGGGCCGCCCACCTGCCTGAGCTGCTCAGCCTGGTGCAGCTGGACGCAGTGCCCAGGCCCTGCGTGCAGCAGCTGCTGGCCACAGAGCCGCTGATCCAGGAGTCAGAGGCCTGCCAGGAGGCACTGTCCCAGGACCACCGTGGGGTGAGTGAGGACCTCGGTTCCCCTGCTGAGAAACAGTGAGCCCTGAGACCCCAACTGCACGGGAGGGAGGGCAGCAGTGGGCATCACCAAGGTGCCACCAGCTTTGCACGGCTCCCTCCTTGGTCTGGTCACCTGTGAGGGCACACTCATCCCTCAGTACAGATTGTGCCCTGAGGGCCACACCCTGGATGCCAGGGGAGGGGACCTAGATGTGACCCTGTCCTGAAGGAGCCCATGGCTCAGTGGGACGGACCTGGAACAGGCCTAAGGCCGAGTGGAAAGGCCAGGAGCTTCAGCACCCTACACGGGGCCACAGTCCAGGAGGCTCCCTGGAGGAGGTGGCATCAGAGCCGTGCCCTAGACAGGGGGAAGGAGCTCAGCAGAAGGAAGAGGGGGAGACTGTCCAGGAAGATGGCCCAGCTGGCACATAGGCAGAGGGCACTGGCAGCCTGGCAGCCAGCAGCTCCTGCCCTGAGGGGCTGAGCTGGCCTCCATGCATGCCCTCCTTTCGTGCTGACAGGAAGCAGGACAGTGCCTGTGAAGTGGCAGACCCAGTGGCTGAGACAGGAGCCCCAGGGTCAGCTGCCAGGCATGCTGCTCGGGGGCTGTCGGGAGCAAGATCTGGCTCAGCCTGGTGGCTCCCTGCAGAGGGTGGAGTGCATGGTGGGCGAAATCCCAACCCCTACCTTGGTGGCCCATGGTTTCGTGCCGGAGTGGCCTGGGGGCTGCCTTGCTGGCCATCATAGAACTCCTGGTGGCAGGAGCCGGACCTTCTGGAGAAGGGGTCCTGGATGCCTTGGCCAGTGGCTCCTTCCTGACGACTGCGTCTCTGGGCTGGGGCTGTCCCAGAGCAGCCTGGCCAGGGAGCAGGGGTCCCCCAGTGCCTGGCTGCCGGGGGCAGTGGCTTCTGCACTGGGCACAGTGCATCTGCAGCCACCTCCACTGCAGCCACCACGCGACACACACACACATGTGCACACCTGCTATGGCGGCCCAGCCCCACGGGGCACTGACACAGGGACCTCCGTGGGTCCCCGGCACGGGGAGATGGTTGCCAGCTTCTCCGCCCCTGCTCCTGCCCACAGGTGATGCTGGGCCTCCCGCAGAGGCTAGAGGAGGTGCTGGTGGTGGTGGGCGGGCGGGCACTGGAGGAGGACGAGGAGGGTGGGGAGGAGCCCCCTCCCCACCCTGGGAACTTCGCCTTCTACAACACCAAGGCCCGTGAGTACCCCTCCCCACGCCCCTCTGGTGGCCCTGTGTCACCTTGCAGGTACACAGGGAACAGGACACTTGCCCAAGTCCACATACTAGGAGTGCCTATCAGGTCTTGCCAGGGGCCACAGAGGAGCCCAGGCCACAACCAGGGTGGGGGACACTTTCAGTGCCCTCTCTCCAGCCAGAGTCACCAAGGCTGGTCTTTATCAGGTCCTGGGGGTCAAGGTAAAGGTCCCCTGCCCAGGCAGAGCTGTGTGGGGTGGTGGCCTGGCTCGCTGCTTCCACCAATGCCCCTTCCTGGGCACAGGGACAGAGGTGGACGCAGCCTGCGTGAGCACTCAGACCTGAGCAGGTTGCTCCACCTTCCTCTGGGGCCTCAGCGTCCTCCTCTGTGCCTGGGCACCTGGGCCTTATCACACAGCCTTCAGGAGGCTGGAGCCGGGGCACACGGAGGGGCCTTCCTGCTGCACGGGAAGGGATGAGGGGCTCTGGGTGCTCCTCATGGCTCCTGTTCCCCACTCCCTGGGAAAGTGCTGGTGTGGGCTGGCTGTTGTCCTGCGGCTGGGGCAGGTGGCCAGTCACCCATATGGTGGCAGCGGCTGGTGGGCTGGAGATAGTCCGAGGCTGGCTGTCCAGGTCAGAGGCTGACGAGAGGGGATTTGGTGCTGACGTCAGGAGGGAGCAGCTGTCCCTCAGACCTGGCCAGGAGGTCAGCAGGGCAGGGTGGGGATGCTGGAAGCCAAGGCCTGCTAACTGCTGGGCAGTCCCCACCCTGGGGTGACACAGGCATGAGTCAGGGGACACTCAGTCCCTGCCCGCAGTGCAGGCTCTGCTCACCATGAGGCCTGGAATTCCATGGCTGAAACTCTCAGGATCAGTAAGCAGAGCGTTCCGAGGGCGCGTCCCAAGGCCTGGTCTCACCCACAGTGCTCAACACCCCCAGGAGGGTCTCTATTGATTCTTTCAAAGCGTCTTCTCATCTCCTGCTCAGCTAACCCCGCAGCTCCAGGAAGGCAGCTCTGCCTCGGCTCATCCCTCTCACAGCAGTGAGGACACTCCTAACACCCACCGCCGGCTGAGTGGTCCCCTGGCCACTCTGTCCTCTCACGTCCATATGTCCTAGAGAGGCAGGGGTCACCCCTCCACACACATGGGAAACCCAGGCGAGGGCTCGTGCACACTGGTGCTCCAGAGCGGGCATTTGGGCCCGTTCTGCTCCCCACAGGGCCACGTTCGATGCCCTACACACCCCTGGCCGCCATGGGGCAAAGAGGGGGCTCAGGATGCATGGGTGGGTGGCCAGATGGTGAGCGACGTTTTCATAACCCACTGGTGACACCCACAGATCAGGTCATGTAACCCATACCCCTCGACTTCGGGGAGACTAGACCTTGGGCTGAATGGCCATTTGGGGTCAGTGGGGTGAACCATGGGGCAGGGTGGGAGCCTGGCTGCCCCTTGCTGTACCCCTGGGTGCCCTCGCCTGTCCATTCTAGGCACCAGGCTCTGGGGTGCTGGAGGGGCTGAAGTCATGGTGAGTGGAACACCCATGGCCAGGGTGTCGTCCCAGCTCTGTGGCTGGCTGAGCCCCTCTGCGCCCCTTCTTGACCAGTGCCTAGGAGGGGCATGGGGACAGCCCCCGACCCTCTGCCTCTCTTCCCCCAGGAAGGTGGATGGCACTCCCAGACTTCCCCGACTACCATAAGTGGGGCTTCTCCCTGGCAGCAGTCAACAATGACGTCTACGTCACAGGTGGGCAGCCCGCAGCCCCTCCAGAGCACCCTGCCCATGAGTCCCCAGCCTGGAGGCTCTCCCCACTTGTGGGGTCCCTGCTGGTTCAGCCAAGACCCTCCAGGCCCTGCCATGTCATGAGAGCAAGGAGTTGGAATCCGTGGGTGCTGGAGCCACTCGGCCTTTGCGGCCTGCCCAGGGCCCCCCGCTGTGCCCCTGCACCAGCGTCTCCCCAGGAGGCTGGGTCCCGGGTGGCCCCCTGTCCTTTCGCATCTCATATCTCAGGAGTTGGGGTTCCTTGGAGGATTTGGTGGGGGAGAAATCTTCCCCTGATGAGGGTTGGGAACCCTGATCTTGTACCCTTGTTGATGAGGAAGGAGGTCCCACAACTCAATGCCACCTACAGTGCTGCCCCAGCCTAGGACCTGGTGGCTTGGAGACAACACATTCATGATCATGGCCTGGCACGGGGACAGGGGCAGTGGACACTGGTAAGCAGCCCCCAGGGGTCCAGAGACCCCAGACTAGTGGCATCCACATGGACAGAACCTCTCCTGGCAGGTGGCTCCCGGGGTACCAAGACAGACACCTGGTCAACCACCCAGGCCTGGTGCTTCCCGCTGAAGGAGGCGGCCTGGAAGCCGGTGGCCCCGATGCTGAAGGCCCGCACAAACCACGCCAGCGCCTCCCTCAACGGGGAGATCTACGCCATCGGAGGTGAGGCCTCCCTCCCACTCCCTGCAGCCAGCAGGAAGTCCCTCATTCCTGCCAGGAGCTCACCATCTGGGGGGAGGTCAGGGAACTCCCCACCAGGCTTCCAGCTGGTGGCTCTCAAAACTCATGGCCAGCCCCAGTGCTTCTGACACCTTTGGGGACAGAGGAAGCAAGACGACGAGTCAGGAAGTGGCTGGCAGAAACTGGGGCCTTGATTTGCCAGCAGGGGTGACCATGCGCCGGAACCTTGGACTCAGCCTTTAGCTCAGGGTCTGAGAAGCCTCAGAGTGAGGAATTGTGTGGCCACTGTCCCTGCTGCCAAGCCCACTAAGCCTCCAGCCTGACACAGGGCCACCTGTCACCCAGGCACCCCAATGCTACAATAAGCAGCCACCCCAGGGGACACATCACTTCCATGAGTGCTGAGAAATGAAATGCATGTGACCCTACAGCTCCATAGGTAACCTGGCCCTGCGGCACCTCCTAGTGCCCACCTGTCCCCACTGTCCCCTTTTCTCTCAATGGCTGCTGTGTCCCTAGCCAGAGAGCAGGGAGCTGACACAGTCCCCAAGCCCAGGGCACCTTGACTCCCAGGATTGCACAGTGGGGCACCGTGACACCCTGGGTGCCACCAGGCTGGGGCACCAGGAAAGCCAGGCGCATCCTCTCGCTCCACATCCAGACTCCCCATCTCCGTCACATCCAGACTGCACTCGGGAAGGGAGGCAGCTGCCCAGAGCTCCAGGGCCCTTCTTCTTACAATCCACCCTCCCAGGACTGGCCAGGGATCCCTCCAGTCCCAGTGACTGTCCATTCCCTGCCAGTTGTTGGTGGCCTGACCTCGGGAGCCCTGGAGATGTGCAGCTGGCTGCCTCGGGAGGCCACGCGCTCTCTGCTCGGCCTCCCCTCCGGGAGCCCTGAGTGTGCAGGCGCTCCTCCTGGCTGGCCCGCAGCCTCGGCCCCGCTGAGACACCCCTGCCCACAGGCACCACGCTGGACGTGGTGGAGGTGGAGAGCTACGACCCCTACACAGACAGCTGGACGCCTGTCAGCCCCGCCCTCAAGTACGTCAGCAACTTCTCCGCGGCCGGCTGCCGGGGCCGCCTCTACCTGGTGGGCTCCAGCGCCTGCAAGTCCAACGCGCTGGCCCTGCAGTGCTACAACCCCGTCACAGGTGGGCAGGAGCTGGCCTGCAGCCCAGGGAGGGATGGGACCACCGGCCCCCTCTGCAAGCCTCCCGATCTCAGTCCTGGCACAGTGGGGCAGGTGGGCTGAGAGCGGGGAGAGGCGGCCAGGGACCTCTCATGAAGGGCCACGGCCCCTTTAGAGGTGGACGGCGAGGGGAGCAGCAGTGAGGGGTCAGGCCACCCACCAGAGCGCCAGCCCCCTTGGGGCTGGAGTGAGCAGCAGGTCTGTCCTGCCTGCCCTCACCCGGTCCTGAGGCTGCCCGTTTGCTTTGTGTGCCTGGACTGGGCCTGTGGGCAGTGACCCTGGATCTCCTGGACCCAGCGGGCCCACATGCAGGCTCTGGACTCTTGGATGGGGCTTGAGTCCCAGCACGGCAGCCTTCCTGGCCCTGAAGGGTGGAGGTGATGGGGTGCATGGCTCATGTCGGGATCCAGGTGGGGGTGACAGCTGAGGAGACAGTGCAGTGTGAGGAGGAAGGAGGTGGAGGCTCTGGGACCCCCAGAGGTGGGTCAGGGTGGGTGGGGTGACCAGCCAAAGCGCCCTCCTGAGAACGAGAGGCCCCCACAGTTCAGTGGGACTGGCCTCACAGGGCACAGGGACAGGGACTACTGGCCCCTCTGCAAGTGACGGGACCACTGTCCAGTCACAGTGAGGGTGCTCACGCCGTCCACATGGTGAGCACCAAGGCTCAGAGCAGGGCCCAGCCCCAGCATGGACGGCCCTCGGCCCCCGGCCTCTCTGGTGAAGGTGTCTGTTGCCTGCAGACGTGTGGAGCGTCATCGCCTCGCCCTTCCTGCCCAAGTACCTGTCCTCGCCTCGCTGTGCGGCGTTGCAGGGGGCGCTGTACCTCATCGGGGACAACACCAAGAAGGTCTACGTGTACGACCCAGGGGCCAACCTGTGGCAGAAGGTGGGCGTCCCCCATCTCCCACTGCCCCTCTCCCACTGGCCATCCCCACTATACTCCTGGCATGGCAGAGAGCAGGCCGGGGGACCCCGAGATGGGGGTGCCCACAGAGAGCCAACTGGGAAGCAGAGGCAGGCCTTGGTATCCCCTGGAGCATGCCGAGAACGCCCCAGCTGCTGATGGGTGAGCTGGCCACCCCGGTGCTCTGTCCCCAATGCCATCCCCCTGCAGAGGCCTCCTGCTTGGGAAGCGTATCCAGGTTCTGCAGGGGGTGCTTCCGAGGCAGCTCCAGACCACAAGGAAGCAGCGCCTTCCCGTGGTTGGTCAAGGGGGCGTGCACCTCCCTCGGGGTGGTGGAGCCAGGGAGGGGCCTCCTGACCTCCCACCACCACCCCACTCTGCCACTTTTCTTTGGCCACTGGGCCCAGCAGAGGATGGAGGTAGTCATGTCCAGAGGCCAGCCTGGGCCACCAGAGCCCGGTTTTCCCCTCACTGGAAGCCGAGAAGGGTCTCAGCCCCATGCTGGACACTGGGCCCACCCGCCAGCCTCCCTTCCCGCAGGGTCCCTGGCGTCAGCACTCTGCTGAGCTGAGGACCCGTCACTGGGGGACAACAGGTGCAGGTCAGGCCCTGCCAGGGGCACTTTTTCCTGGGCCTCCTAGACAGGCTGCAGCCAGGCCTCTTCTGCCACAGTGCGGGGCCAGGCTGGGGCCCCACCACTCTGGGTAGGGGCCCTACTTCACCCTCCCTGGGCCTGAGAGTAGGGCCCCTTCCCCAACCCAGGCGCTCCCAGAAGTGCCCACCTCCCTCTCAGGCTCTGGAGTGCTACGTCCTCGCCCTTGATCCTCTCCAGGGCACTCCTGAGCCCCGTGCAGGGGCCAGGACAGTGTGATTGGGTCGAGGGGTCCCCAGCCACTCACCCTCCTGGGTGTCTGTGGGGCTGAGCCACACCGCCTCTCGTGCCCTCTGAGACAGCCACTGTGAGCCGAGGCTCAGCCCAGACTCACTGGAGGCAGCTGGGCTGAGGCCTCAGGGTCCCCAGCCCCTCAGACTCCAGGAAACGCCATCCTCTTGGAAGCTGGGGGGGGGCACCCGCCAAAGGGCGTCTGAGGAAGCTAGAGGATCCCAGTGAGCCCCATGGAGCTGGCACGAGTGCCCTGCCATTCCCCGCCAACCCTGGCCAGGGTGTGGCCGGCCACAGGCCTTGGGCCTACTGGACGCTGACCACTGACCCCTGACCATCCACAGGTGCAGTCCCAGCACAGTCTGCATGAGAACGGGGCCCTGGTGCCTCTGGGGGATGCCCTGTATGTGACAGGCGGCCGCTGGCAGGGAATGGACGGCGACTACCACGTGGAGATGGAGGCCTACGACACTGTGCATGACGCCTGGACCCGCCACGGGGCCCTGCCCCGCCTCTGGCTCTACCATGGCGCCTCCAGCATCTTCCTGGACACTGCCCAGTGGACACAGCCCTTCGCCCCAGCCCGGGAGCACTAGGTGGGGAGCAGCTGGTGGGGGCCCTGGGCATTTGCACAAGTTCACTTGGACCTCCATCCCCAGTGCTTTGGGCCACCGGGGACATCAGCAGGCTCAGCTCAGAGGACACAGCCTGTGTCCACAGTTGAGGTGGCAAAGGCCTGCTCTCCAGACACCTGTGCAGTGGGAGGAGGGACTCCGCAGGCCTGGGACGTGGACCCCAGAGGACGGCATTGGGGGATCAGGGCGCCATTCGGAGCTCGGCCTCTCCCAGTGTCAGCCCTCCGGCCTCAGTGCCCCACCCATGGCCCTGGGGGGTTGCTCAAATGAGGGGTGAATGGACACTGAGGCAGGGCCCAGCATGGGTCAGCACCAGGACCTCTCTGTGGGCCCACAGCTGTGCAACCACCTTAGGCTGTGTGTTCACCACGCAGGCCACTCTTCCTCCACCCCCCACACTGGTACTGGGTTTCCAAATCTGCTTCTGGGGACAAAGGAGGCCTGTGCAATCCTTCCTCTGTCCCCTCCACCGGGAGGGCAGCATCCAGGAGGCCGTAGGAGGGAAGAGGGTGAGGCATGCGGCACGGGAGAGGGTGCTAGAGGACAGGGTTACCCTGCCCCTTGGGACAGCTGTCATCAGAACAAAGGCTCTTGGAATGGAATTGCCCGCAGGGTAGGACCCTGGGGTCTGTAGGGACTTCTGTGGCTCTGGGATCTGTAGGGGTCTTGCTCCCAGCAGTCTCCTGAGAGAGGCACCTTGGGGTCATCGAGGGCCTCCTGCCAGCCAAGGGGCTACCAGGCTGGCTCAGGCCTGCCCCAGGGTCCCCAAGTATCACTGGGGCCCATGCAGGGCCGGCTCAGTGTCCTGCATGCTTCTCTCTCTCTCTCTCTCTCTCTCTCTCTCTCTCTCTCTCTCTCTCTATATATATATATATATATATATATATATATATATATATATATACACACACACACACATATATATACCTCATCCTGAGCCAGACACCATGTTTGTAACCAAGGACACAATAAAGGACTCTCACCAGGCCCGAGTGCCACGCCTCCTTTGTTACAGGCTCCATTAGAGAACTGGGCTGCAATTTAGAGGTCAGACCCCCAGCACAGGCCCTGACCTACAAGGCCTTGGGTAGCTCCATCTCCCTCTGGGCCAGGGTTTCCTCTCCAGGCCCAGCCTGCGGTGTCAGGGGCTGTTACCCCTGGAGTCTGAGTTCATGTTAGGGTCCACCTCACTCCCCGACTCCTCATGCCAGCTTATTGGAGAGAACTGAGCTGCCCCTGGGTCCAGGGAGAGCAGGGCCTCCAAGGAGAAGAGCTGGGGACTGAGGGACCCAGCTGGCTGGTGGACAGGGTGCAAACAGAGTGAGGATTCCTGGAATCCTTGACTCGCTGCACGGAAGTTTCTGGGAGCACTGTCTAGGCACTGGGGACAGACGTCAGCCAAAGGCTGTTTAAGAACAAAGCCTTGAAGAGTGACACTGATTTACTCTGAAGGGACTTGGTAGCTGAGGGGGGTGTGCTAGGCCGGATCTCTGCGCCTGCCCACAAGCGAGCATGGGAGTGGGGCACTGGGGTGGGGCACGTGCCACCCAGCGCCTGACCCTCGGCTTCAGACAGCACTGTGGCTGATCCACGGGGCTGCCCGCTCAGGGCACCACAGCACTTGTGCAGACGGCCTTGGGAAGGCGGGCAGTGCCCTGAGGGAGGAGGTGGCAGAACAGGGGCTTCCTACTGTCCTGCCCCTCCTGCTAGTGGTGCTCACTGGCCACCGCAACCAGAATCCGGAACAGAAGGAAGTGAGGCATAGCACAGCCCAGGACGGCCACAATGGTGCAGAGCAGGTGGGAGGGTACAGGCCCCTGGGATCTCAGGCACATGAACCCAACCCAGGGCAGTCCACATGGGACAGGGATGGCCACAGGCAGCCTGACCATCCTCTTCCATTTTTGAAGACCCCAGGAAAACAAGGACTCAGAAGGGTTGGGGCTAATGCGGGCTTCCACAGGGACATGGAGCACTTCCGAACCTGTGGGAAGCAACCCCACCCTCTCGCTCGGTGTAGAGTGCCTGCCAAGTGGGTGGGACGTCCTCCTGCCGATGGTGCTGGGGAAGGGGACCGCACAGCAGCCCAGCCCTCAGGGTGCCCACGGAGCATCAGTAGCCAGGCCCCACAGAGCGCCCCAGGTGCTGCTGCCCTTGCCAGGGCCCTGGTGCTGTGGTCATGTCCACTGGGCTTGGGTTTCCCAGCACCTCCCGTGTGGTATCCAGCATCCTCCGTGCACCGGACAGGCAGGGTGGTGGCTGGTCAGGCTGCTGGCACCTTCATGGAATGAATCATATCGACAGGTCGCCAGGAGGGTCTCTGGGGTCGGCTAACCCTCCACTTCTTGGCCTGTTAGGAGGAGGAGCACCTACCTGGGCTCTGTCAGGGACCTAGGAGAGGGAGCACGTGGCCCATGCAAGGGCCTGCATTGCTCTTCTTTGGTCCCTATTATGATTCAGAGGTGACGTGTCCCCGAAAAGCTCACGAGTGAGACAGTGCAAGAAGGTTCAGAGAAGAAATGATTGGGTTATGAGAACCTTAACCCAATCAGTGAGTTAATCCCTGATGGGTTAACTGAGTGGTAACTGAGGCGGGTGGGGTGCGGCTGGAGGAGGTGGGTGTTAGGGGTGTGGCTTTGGGGTATACAGTTGTATCTGGAGCGTGGAGTCTCTCTCTGCTTCCTGGCCATCATGTGAGCTGCTTCCCTCTGCCACACTCTTCCGCCAGGATGTCCTGCTCACCTTGAGCCCCGAGGAATGGAGCCTGCGGTCTGTGGACTGAGACCTCTGAAACTGAACCTCCAAATAAAATTTCCCTCCCCTACGATTGTTCTGGTCAGGTCTTTTAGTCTCAGCAGTGAAAAAGCTGACTAAAACAGTCCCCACGCCCAGCGAGGTGCCAGATGCCCCGCCTCCAGGGGGCTGCTCGGGGTGTGAGCCACGCCTGTCCCCAGTGCTGGGTGGAGGGACACAGTCAGAGGATGAAGGCGTCTTCCTGAAGGAAGGATTCCCACTCGGAGCCAGGGTCACTTCCTCAGGGTCAACAGCCTGCTGGGGATTGTCAGGTGAGGGGCTGGGGTTGTTTCAATCACAATCGCTTTTAAGAAAGTGACTCTTCCCAGCTACTTGTAAATTTGAAGTAAGTCTGGGCAACTTCTCAAGACCCTGTTTCAAAATAAAAAATAAAAGGGGTGGGAATGTAGCTCAGTGATAAAGCGCCCCTGGTAACAGTGATAAACCACCCCCCATGCTACTTAAATAAAGGAATATCAGTTACCAGGTGCAAACAGGACCAGTTCTACCCTCTGCGTTACACTGTGAGCAAAAACTAACTCTTTAAATTAATCTATTGAAAACATGGAGACAATCAGCAGAAAAGACTCGAGAGGCCCCAGGTAGAAAGAACTCTTCCCTGGTTGGCCTGCCACAGCCAGGCCCTGCCCAGGGTGTACTTGGTTCAACTCCCACCCTGTTTCCCAAACCCCTGCAGAAACAGAGGGAGCCATGAGTGCACTGAATCCAATCTGTGAGTCCATCAGAGCTGCTGGACGCAGGCCGTGGGGGCTGGACAGCGTGTTGTGCGGTGAGGTGAGGTGAGGACCTTGGGCCAAGGTCCTGGAGTCCCAGGATCTGAGCCTGAGCTTCCTCATCCAAGTGACGGGATGATCATGGGATTCAGGCATTGGTGACATGTGCAGGCCACCCGAGGGTGGTGGCAGAGGCCACCCAACAAGCTGACTGCAGGCTCCCCGTTTCCGGGGCAAAGGGAGCTCTTATTCCCATGACCTCATCAGCAGAGGACCTGCCTTTGGCGGAAGAGAGGGGAGTGGGAGTCATTTGGCCGCATCAAGCTGCTGGGAAGCCAGGCCGCGGCCATGACACGAGGGCCCAAGAATGAGGTTGGACGTCGGCCAGGGTGCAGGCTGGGGAGGTCCTCCTGCTCTGCAGGCCCACCCTGTGGCCACTCATTCAGGACTTCCACCCCAGAGGTCACCCCACCCCTGAACCAGGACTGTGCCCGTGGGGATGGGCAGGGCAGGGTTCTTCCTGTGCCCACCTCCTGGGAGACGAAGCTGCTCTGAAGGGGAACCCAGTCCCGGGCCAGGCTGGGTCATGCACACCCTGGGGCTGGCGATCCAGCAGGCCATTCCAGCACCATAACTGATAGGACTTGGGCCCGTGACATCACTAGGGTTTTTCCCTGTTTGGGAAAACAACTGTCGTCACATGGCAATGGCTCCTGTCCCCAGTGCTGGCCTCTCGTCCTGGGGCTCCCCACTGTGAAAGGGAATGGCTTCAGGGAGCATCCAAAGTTGCACGCTTCCCCTCACCCCACAGAGCCCTCATGTTGCCCAAGTGATAGAAACGGGCACAGGTTGCCTCAAACCATCTACCTTGCCCCTGCGGGCAAGTGTGCCCTGGGGAGATGGGCTCCTCCTGACAGGACAGGCCCCCCCGGCCTCCGTGGCCTCATCGGCTCCAGAACTCAGATTTCACTCCAAGTAGAGGAGGAAGACCCCAAGGGGCTGTGAAGAAATGACCACACCCACTGGGAGGGTGGGCCTCCCCCCCCTCCAAGCCCAGCACTGCCCCGCGGCTGTGCATGTGGGCAAGTGGGCCACCTCTTTGGACTAGTCCATGATCCTAGAAAAGCGTTTCCGGAAACAAGAAGGTACTGAACCTACACAGAGCTCCATCCCCAGGCCGGGGCCCCTCCCCCAGCAGATGGCAGGTTTTGGCAAGAATGCCCGGTGTCCTGTGGTCCACAGTCCCCTAAGGGAACAGAACCCACCTGACCAGCTTCACAGGGGGAAACAGGCCTGCCCAGGCACAGTTCCACTCGCCAGGCTCCCCAACAGTCATGCCCCCCCCCACAGCAGAAGCAAAAACCCGCCTGGCACTGCCCCAACCACTGAGGGCACACCAGCAGCAGCCCCTCCCCATGTGGATTTCGGACAATGTCCTCATGGTGATGACTGATGACCCTGCCACCAGTCTCCAGATCAGGTGAATTCAGATATTGGCTGAGTGCACGTTGGCAGGTCAGGGCTTCCCGTGGGTCCCCAGACTTGTCATTTCTACAGGTTCAGATCTTCATTCCCCTGGTAATCTCTAAAGAAACTG
>JAJEJO010002971.1:524494-556994 GCA_020662805.1 Glaucomys volans
CGGAGCCCGGCGCGCCCGCAGGGAGCCCTGCGCGCCCGCCGCCCGCCGCGGCCGAGCCGCCCGCCCGTCCCCCGGTAAGACGCGCCAGCCGGGCGGGGACGGGCTGGCTCCGCCCTCACCCCAGCGCGCGCTCCGCAAGCAGGTGCCTCCAGGCAGCCCGGCCTTGGTCTCGGGGGTCTTTGGCTTAAAATGCTACTAGGCTCGGGCTGGGGTGCAGCTCAGTGGCAGGGGCTTGCCGGGGTTCCACCCTGCACCACCGCAAAAAGCCAAAGCGACTAGACTGGTGCAGGACGTCGGAGGGGCCCTGCCAAGCGCGCAGGGCACTTACCTGCGTCCGGTGGAGAAAGGGTGAGCGATGCGAGGTTCCCTGCAGGGTGACAGCAGGTCGGGCCCAGAATGAGCTCCTTCACGTCTCTTTTGGCTTTTTGTGGTGCTTCTGGCCGGGCGTGGGGCGCTTGGAAGTCCTGCCCTCTCCTTCCTCCCTGGGCTCCAGAGCCCCTAACGCTGGTGAGGGCGTGGCCACAGGCTGGGAAGCAGGGGGCGGCCCTTCTTGGTGTCCTCAGGGCGGATGGGGCCTTTCTGTCAGGGAGGTGAGGGATGCTGTGGGCCTCACACAGGGAAGCCCTAGGCCAGACCCTCCCGTCCTCAGTGTTCCACCTAGGACCGTGGATAGCCAAGAGGGGGTTCCCTAGAGAAGGCTGGAGATGGCAACCTGCTCTGGGGTCCCCCTGCTGGGGCCCTGCAGAGCCCTTCCTCCCCACGAAGCCCAGTGCCCTCCCGCAGTAGCCAAGGAAACACTCAAAGGGCAAGGCAGCCAGGTGCCAGGGTCACTGGGAGGCAGAGAGGGGGCTGGGGGCCTATGTGTCACCAGTCCGCCCTCCTCCTTGCCCTGCTGACGTTCCAAGGCTCCCTTTTGAGCAAGTCTCCACGGCGGGAGAACTTGGAGGGTCAGGACAGCTGCCCAGCCCCCACCAGCACTGCTGCAGGCCCAACTCCTTGGGCCCCAAACAGGTGGGAATCCAAGTCCACCCCCAGGCCATGTCCCGCTGAGCTGGTAAGCCCAACACGCACATCTGGCCTTTGTGGGAAATCCCTGTGCCACCAGGAAACCATGAGGCTGTGCAGAGAGGTCACCAGCAAGTGTCAGCCCCTCGAGGTGGGGTGGGGGTGCTAGAGGCAGTCTGAGGCCTGTCTGTCCACCTGCGCTTCTCCAACCCACAGGGCTCTATCTTCCCGGCACAGCAGCCTGGCCTGTGGGTTGGTTGGCAAGCTCCCAGAGGAAGGCCCTGGGTCCCGGCAGAGCAGTGGGAACCCAGAAGGTTGGCTCTGGCCTTGACAAAAGGGCCTGGCCAGCTCTGAAGCCTGGGGTCCTTCCACCAACCACTGGAGCCCCATGACCTCATCCAAGCCCTCCTGGGCCATTTCCTTCCCAGCTGGCAACCCTGCCTGGAGCCCAGACTGCCCGAGGCTCACTGCCCAGCAGGCCAGAGGCCTTTCCCAGGAAACCAGTTCCTCCAGCACTTGCTCCATGTGAGGCCCGGCAGGGGCTACACGTGCAGATGGATATTTCTGGAAGTGCCATTGTCCTTGCTTGGGCCAGAGGCCTGGCGTCACCATCTTCCTTGCCCCTGTGCCTTGTACCTGGCAGCAGCCCTGAGGCTGGCATTGCTTCCCTGGCACTTCTGTGTGGAGGAGAGACAGCGGGGTCTGCTGGCAGTTGGAGTTCCTCATTATCAGTTGCCTCTTCCTGAGCACGAGGGTGTGGTGCTCTGATCCTCCTGGTGACTGTCAAGGACAATATGATTGTCCCAGTTCCTCCTGAGGAACGACTGGACAGGCCCTGGCGGCCTGCAGTGCCAGTCCACACCTGCAGCAGAACCCAGCCTGCCCCAGGGCCTGCTTCTCCCCCAGTGCGGTCTGGGCGGTGGTCCGCCGTGTTTCCTAGGAGCTGTCCTCCATGGGCGGGAAGCAGAGGGGCAGGGGCTGTGTGGCCCTGAGAACATGGCCAAGGCCAGGGTGCTGAAGGCAGTACTGCGCATGGTCACACCCACGAGGCATGCACGAGCAAGTGCCAGGGGAGGGGACCAATCTGCTGGGCTGGCTGTGTTCCAGGAGCCCATCACGGAGCGAGCACACAGCGTCGACCCCAGGGACAGCTGGATGCTCTTTGTCAGGCAGAGTGACAAGGGTGTCAATGGTAAGAGGAGGAGCAGGGGCAAGGCCAGGAGGCCGAAGGTGAGTAGCCGTGATCCCTCACCTCTAGTGTGCACCCCCAGCTCTGAGAGGAAGCCCTGGCCAGTCCCAGTCAGCCCCGTGTTAGGGGCCTGGTTCCAGCCACTCACCCAGAACTCCTGGTATGCCAGGCCCCTCTGTATCCCGGACAGGGAACCTTGCGCAGCTGGGTGGCGCATGCTGGGGAGGCCTCTGCTGGTCCTGCTCTCACTCAGCCCTGGGCCTGGCTAGGCTGGGACCTGGTGCTTGGCTTGGTGGCTGACTCCTGCTTTGAGCCCCAAAGAGGGCTGTATTCCCTATGAGCAGAGCGCCGGGTCAGGGTCGCGTTGCCCATACGGGGTGTCGGGCTTCTGTCTATGCAAAGCCAGCCTCACTGTGTCTGAGTGTGGAACGCCAGCTCTGAGCGGGTGTGAGAGAGGCTGCCAGGCTGTCACCACCCTCCCCTTCTGAATCACCTGACCGTGCCCCAATCTACTCCATGCAGTAAACTTCCACCCTTCTGTGCGGGCTCCTGCCCCAGGCCAGTGTGGGCTCCTTGAAGGCCCTGGACCCCAGTACTGAGCCAGGTGCAGTGGGGACTTTGTTGGCTAACTTGAGCCTAGTGCCAGACCCTGAGATTCAAGTCCCTAGAGGCTGCCTGCAGTCTCCCTCCCTCCAGGAATCCTGGTGGCAGGGGTGAACCACCCCCCGCCAGTCCCACACCTTCTATCCAAGGCCGGCCTTGAAGTTGAGCAGGGCCTATAGCTTCTGCTGGCTGCTGGCGTAGAGCGTCTGAGACCCCACCGTCCAGCTGGGAGGTCAGAGCCACAGCTGCTGGGGACTCTTCTGCTTGCCTGCCTGCCTGCATGCACAGCGCCCAGCTGCCCAGCCGCCTCTTCCATATATCCTCACAGCCAAGGTTCCCTTCCAGCTTGGCCTGCCAGGGCCCCCAGGGCCACCTGGCCCCCAGGGTCCCCCAGGTCCCCTCATGCCATCAGAGGCACTGCTGAAGGAGTTCCAGTTGCTGCTGAAAGGTAAGGATGCCACCCTGACCAACCTGTGCACCAGGGTTGGGCAGGGCCTGGCAGGGCGTCTGTGGCCGGCAGAACTCAGCAAGTCAGCTTCTGAGGTGGCGCCTGCCTGGCCCAGCCCAGGTGTGGCCCGGGGAGAGGTCGGGGGTGGTGGCAAGGAGAAGGCTTCACGGAGGAAGGTGGACACTGCCACTAAATGCTGAGAAACAGCACCTGTCCTCTAGCTGGGAGTCGGAGCCCTGCCACGGGGTTGTGGGCAGCGGACAGCCTGGCTCCCCTCACTTACCCTCGCGGGTTTTGTTATGATGAACTGGCCATTTCCTCTCGGGTTCCTACCACCTTCCGTGGCTCAAGAGCCCGTGTGACTTCCAGCATCGCTGTAGTTATTTATTTACACCCACCTGCTTTCCAAGCGGCCAGGCTGGAGGAAGGGGCGGATCCTGCCCCAGCTGCAGGGGGAAGCCAAGTCTCCCCAGGCCCTGCGGTCAGTAGGGCACGCTAACCTCCCTGGCGCGCCGGCGGGGAGGTCCCCGCGTGCCCACCGCTCGCTCCGTGCCAGGCGCGGTGCGGCGGCGGGAGCGCACGGAGCAGGAGCCCTGCGCGCGGAGGCCCGCGGAGCCCGCCAGCGCCAGCCCCGCCCCGGGCTCCATTGAGGACGCCGAGGAGGCAGGGGACGTGCTGGCGCTGCTGGCTGCGCCCCTGGCCCCAGACCCAACCGCGCCGCGTGTGGAGGCGGCGTTCCACTGTCGCCTGCGCGGGGACGCGTCGGTGGAGCGGCGCGCGCTGCACGAGCTCGGCGCCTACTACCTGGTGAGTCAGGTGCGTGGGCCGGGCGGGAGCGCAGGACCGGAGCCCCCTGGATGACCGACCTTGCGCCCCGCAGCCTGACTCCGAGGGGGCCTTCCGCCGCGGCCTGGGCCTGAACCTGACCAGCGGCCAGTACACTGCGCCTGTGGCCGGCTTCTACCTTCTAGCTGCCACACTGCACGTGGGTGAGGCCCGGGACATGGGGGGCTGCCTGCCACCCTGGCTTCTGCCGTTAGTGTGACCACCACCCACCCTCCTTGCAGCGCTCGCTGAGCAGCCAAGGCGCGGGCTGCTGCGTCCCCGGGACCGCGTGCGCCTGCTCATCTGCATCCAATCCCGCTGCCAGCGCAATGCGTGAGTGGGCCCTGCCTGAGCTCCGGGCACCCCCAGCCCATGTCCTGACCCCTGCCAGCTCCGAGGGACCCTCTCCTCCATGCCCACTGCCACTGTGTCCTGGCCCCCCCAGCCTACTCCTGCCCCCATCAGGGTGCACCCGGGAGGCCCAGACCTTCCCAGCCTCTGCCCCCTCCTGACATCTGGGGACCAGAGGGTGGCACTAGAGTACCACCTCCTGAGTGGCCTTTCCTGGTCACCTGGAGGCCCTCTCAGTCACCGTCCCACCCCTACCCTGTGAACTTCCTTTCCCATCCATTGCTTAACTGCTGGTGTCCCCGTCTATACTGCATCTGGACCACGAGGGAGCCACAACAGCTCCCCGTCTCCCTGGCGCCCAGAACCAGCTCGGGCACATGGCAGGTGCTCTGCATGCACTGGGGTGAAGGTGCAAAGGAACAGGTGACATCCAGAAGTAGTGGCTTTGGGAACCCTGGAGTGGCTGACCAGGCCTGGCTTGTGTCACTGCTGCCACACTCCCACCTCCATCTGCACCAGCGGTGTCCAGTTCCCCCTCCGAGCCTGGGCTCTGCTGCCCTTGCTTGGCCCTTCCTGGTGGTGGGTGTGCATGTGGCTCTGGCTTTCCTCCTGGAGACCCGGCTCAGACACTGCCACTGGTGAACAGGCCAGGGTCACACACTTGGCTGGGAACGGTGACAGTTGCTGGGTGACTGAGTGTCCTGTGGGCGAAGCTGGGGCTCAGAGCAGGCTGACTCTCTGTCTTGGCCACAGCTCCTTGGAGGCTGCCGTGGGCCTGGAGAGCACCAGTGAGCTTCTCACCATCTCAGTAAATGGGGTCCTGTATCTGCAGGTGCGTGGGGCTGGCTGGTGGATGGGGAGCACTGCCGGGTGAGCCTCAGGTGCTCAGGACCACTGGGTGCAGCACCCTTGGACACCAGGCGTGGGAGAGGCTCCTGAGTGCCAGTGCAGGTCCAGGCAGGGCAGACCTCAGGTCCAGATGTCCCTCTAAGTCCACTCTTCCCAGGGGACCTGGCAAGTGCCTCCCTGGTCTCCAGCTTTCAGACCTCCTGAGCGCCCCGTACTGCAGGTGGGTGGTCCTGGCACCGGGGCCCTCTGAGGGGCCTGGTGGAGTGTGGGCGTGGCTCCATGACACCAGCCGATGCCCGGTGGAAGCCCTGCTGTGGTCATTTCCTCCAGGGAACTCTGAGCAGCAGTCTCGGCACTGTGGGGATTTGCCAAGTGGGGAATTAAGGTGACGGTAGACCTACTCAAAGGAGTGGCATGTGGGGCTGGGGATACAGCTCAGTTGGTAGAGTGCCTACCTCGCAAGCACAAGGCCCTGGGTTCAATCCCCAGCACCAGAAAAAAAAAAAAAAAGAGTGGCATGTGGGTGACAGTGCCTGTGACTCCCAGTGCTCCAAGCACTCCAGACAGCTCCAGGCCAGGCCCGAGACACGCCCTGCAGCAGACGAACTCACCACTCCTGAACCCCACTGTGGCCTGGGCAGGGCAGGGCTTGCTCCCACATTTGTGGGACACGGGGGGGGGGGGGGAGCGCTGGGCGAGGTGCCAGAGGTGCTGGGTTTGATCCAAGGTCTGCAAGCACTTGCTCTGTGCCTGGCCTTCCTCCTGCCCAGGCGGAGTGGGCAGGGGTGCAGGCCCTGCCCCGAGGCACCCTGGAGGCTGTCCTGGCCTTGGTGCAGGGCCAGCCCCACCCTGACAGGTGCCTTCCCTGCAGACAGGGCAGTACACTTCCGTCTTCTTGGACAACGCCAGCGGCTCCTCCCTCACGGTGCGCAGCGGCTCCCACTTCAGTGCCGTCCTCCTGGGTGTGTGAGTGGCCACAGGCCCTTCCTCCCATCAGGCAAATGGAGCAGAGGTTCAGAGTTGGAAGGACAGTGACCCTGTGTAAGAGGAAGCCCTCCTGGAACTCTGCCCACACTGGCCCCTACAGCTTGGCCGAGCTGGCCGCTACAGTTGGGCATGTGGAGGTGACACAGGACCAGCAGTGACTTCAGGAAGCTGTCTTTTAAGAGTGGAAGAGCCCATCTGGGCTGTCATCTTGGAAACATCCAGCATGGCAGTCACGTCCCGTGAGCCTGCAGCAGAGCAGCTCCCGCGCGGCCCACAGCCCGGCTCCCCGGGCCCTGCCCTAAAGTGACATCTTTTTTAGCCTTCTCATGGGCTGCAGAGACCCCCGGCTAAGGCCCCTGCACAGGGCCGATGGGCCCCAAAGGGAAGCCAGCCACACCTCCTCAGTGCACACTGGGGAGCCAGGCTGTCTGGGGCAGCAGTCTTGCCCACCACTCACCTGTCCACTTTGGCTGCCGGACCTCATGCCTCTCCCCCAGCCATGCCTCTGCCTGCCGTGAGCTTCAGAGCCCTGCTTGGCCTGCAGTGACCACTGCACCCAAGGCCTGCTGTGGACTCCTGGCACAATTGCTTCAGGAACAGAGGAATGTTGGACAGGAACTTCCAGGGGACAGTGAGTCCAGGCCTGGCTTCCAGTGGTGTCCACTTCTAAGGTGTGCCAAGATTAACCCAAGTCCTCCTTGTAGATGTCTTAGCAAATAGGAAGTGCCTTTCCCCTGCAAACCCTTCAGACAGGCCTTCTGTGCTTACTCCAGAGGCCGGCTGGTCAGCAAGACCCTTTCCCATCCCATGAGGGTCAGGCTCGCTGCCAGAACCCCCACCAGGTGACAGATGGGAGACAGCCTGCCAGCCCCAGTTCTGGGCAGGTGGACAGCTCCTGCTGCCTGGCTGGTGTGGCCTTGCTGGGCCCAACGGCTCTGGACGGTCCTTCCCACGCTGGTGGCAGTGTGGCTCTGGGATCCCCTGGTGGTGAAGGATGGTCCTGAGGGTGGAGGAGACACGGGGCCAACAGCCCATAGCTTGCTTAAACACAGCCTTCCAGCTCTTCCCAGTGCGGGTGAAGGCCCCCAGAGTGACCTCCAGGGCCCTCACTGCCTGCTAAGCTGACCGTGATCCAAAACACACAGGCAGGAAGGGACCTGGTGCCACAGACTCCAGGGGTGCCCACTCCTGGGAGAGAAGGTGACAATGTCCATAGTCACTCAAGGGCAGCTGGGCTGTATGACCCCAGCTTCCTTGCCCACACTCCAAAATCAAACACCTCCAAGCCAGGCAGCCAAATGAGCTGACCACTCTGTGCCCCACGGGCAGCCCTGGCCTGATTCTCAGTAGGCTTTGTACCCACCCTACCAGGAAGCACCAGGCTGGCCTGGGTCCCAACTCCCGTGCACTTTGATAAGGGGGTGAGTGGCCACACCCACCCTGCATTTCACAGATGCTTCAGAGAAGTTATCTTTTCCCTGGGAAGAGCTGCGTGCGCACACGTTTTCTCGATAGAAGCTCGTTACACGCTGAAGTGCTTATTGTGTAACGTTGCCAGGAAAGAAATACTGGTGTAACTGACGTCTTAGTGTGCGATGTGACCACACAGAGCTATAAGACAAAGGGTGGACCTGAGTCCGACTCTTGACCCTTCAGCCCAGGCCACCAGGAGTGTCCAACTCCAAGGAAAGGCAGGCAGCCAGCCCCCAGCTTCAGGGCAGGTGGGGGGCTCCCCTTGCAGGTGGCAGGGGAGGACCTTGCCAAGGACTCCAGGGCATTTGGAGACACATGAGCCACAGTCTTCGGGGCACAGAGTGACACTGCTTTGCTGTAGGAAGACATTTACCAAATAAACTGCTGACTCCAAGGGTCTGGGGTTCTCTTCCTGAATGCCAGTCCAGTGTGCCAGCCCCCAGGCAGAAATGGATACCTGAGCCGGGCGTGGTGGCGCACGCCTGTAATCCCAGCAATTGGGAGGCTGAGGCAGGAGGAACGCGTGTTCAAAGCCAGCCTCAGCAACTTAGCGAGACCCTAAGCCACTCAGTGAGACCCTGTCTCTAAATAAAATACAAAATAGGGCTGGGGATGTGGCTCAGTGGTCGAGTGCCCCTGAGTCTAATCCCTGTTACAAAAAAAAAAAAAAAAAAAAAAAGAGAAATGGATACCTGGCTCCTAACACTGGGGACGGGTGGCACGACCCCTCTTCCTTCTGCTTTTATTCATGGCTTTGCCACGGCAGGCCCCAGCCGTCAGCTGAGGTTGACATGAATGTTCACACTGAGGTCCCTGCAGCATCGGCAGGCAGCGTTTACCACATGGCTGATGGGCTGGGAAGAGGTGCACAGGGTGTGGTCAGCGGGCCCCACAGGCTGGGCAGACACCACCCTCAGCCAGACACTCACACAGGATCCACACGCTGCTTTAGTACAAAAAAGAAAGCATCACAGCTGGGTGTTGGCACAGGCTGACCTTTGACCTGCACAGTGGGTCCCTCGGGCTGCTATTTTGAGTGTCTACCATGGGCCACACAGAGCCCATGTGTCACTGTCCTAAGGCCTGCCAGGGACCTGCAAAGACCACACTGGGTGGCACATGATGAGCCATGCACTTTTTAGAGCCAGGAGAGTCAAACAGGTGCTGACCCAGTGTCGCACAGCCTGGCCACTCCTGGACCAGGGAGACGATGGACTGGCTCAAGTGCTGTTTCCGGGAGCTGGTGGGGCAGGGCCCCTGTGAGACAGCCTGGCTCTGGCCACGCCTGGCTCCAGTACCAAAGCGTAACACTGCTTCTCTACAGAAAACTGACTGGAGCCAGAGGGTTCCAGAAGCCTGGCTCTGGCCCTAGCCTCATCCATAACCAGTACACTGGCCCCGTGCGGGGCACCAGGAGGCTGAGGGAACACAGCAAGACGGACGTGAACTGCAGGAAAGGACAGTCCCAGCAGCGCGGGTCCTGGTGAGCCAGCCAAGGTGCCCACGGGGGCCTAAGAGGGCAAGAGGCAGAGTGCATTCCAGGCAAACAGCAGCCTGATGTGCAGTGAGAGGACTCAGAAGACTAGGAAAAAAAAAAAAAAAAAAAAGAACCCTTTATTTACAACCATGGAGTCCCACAGGAGTACACAAAACACAGAATGTGCACACACGATCGCGCTTCAGCTGACCCCGCGGGCAGCGCCTCAGTGTCCTATCCGCACCACCATCACTGTGACGTTGTCCGCCGAGCCCCGCTGCACCGCCTTGTTGGCCAGCCGGTTACAGGCAGCTTCGTAGCGGGCGTCGATGGCGGGCTTCCCTTCCCGGGTCTGGATCTTCTCATCCTACCAGAAGAGAAAGGAGCCTGAGTGCGCAGGGGTCTGTCTGCTCCCTGTCACTCTCCTGAGGACTGCTGTGCCTACCAGGGTGCAGGACAAAGGGACCAGCGAGTTTCCAGGCAGTCATGTGGAACAAGGAGCACAAGGGCTGCCCCAACACAGGTGCGGGTCTCGGGGCTTGCCTCTCTAGAAGTGGAGGTGCAGCTGGGCCAACTGGCACCCCTGGAGAAATTGCTCACCTCCAGGCAGGACAAGATGAAGTTCACAGCTTCCTCTGGGGTAAAGACCTTGAAGAGCCCATCACAGGCCAGCAGGATGAACCTACACCACCAGGAAGAACACACGTGGGTTAGCAGCCACCTGCTTACAAACAGCGGGGGCGGAGTTGCACGTCAGAGTGGCGCTGCCATGCTCCACTCTCCACGGTGACTGACGCTAGCGAGGTGCTGCTCTTCTGCGGAAGCACAGCCACCAACAGCACCAGCTATGAGGTGCACACACTGGGACTAACCAAGCACGCGGAGCCGAGGAAGAGCTCAGCACTGAGGGGATCCCGGGTTCGAGCTTCACACTTGAAGGCTCAGGACCCCAGAGGTGGCAGCCCCGCTGTTTCGGTCTGAAAACAGCACTCTCCCTTCCAGGACCCCTCCTCAGGAGCAGCCTGAGCTCCCCGCTCAGCGAGGCAGTTCTCCCTCTCCTGGCGCCTAGGTCCCCCCTCCCCTCCTGTCCAGGTCTGTTCTCCTCTTCCGACCCGGCATTCACACAGCCAGTATCTCCTGAGATCCCGGCCTATGCTTGGGACACCTTCCAATGTCCTGCGAGCGGGCCTGGAACCCTGGCCACGCACACCTGTGATGAAGGGAAGCCGTGCCTGCAAAGCAGGGCTCAGGAGGAGGGGGCCCGGCTGGCCTGAGGCAGTGAGGAGGGGGCTGCTGGACACACATCCCGAGGCCTGCAGTGGCCACAGCATGGCACACAAAGGCAGGTGTGGGCAATGGGGAGAGGCTGAGAGAGGCCGTGGTGGTGGAGTGCGTGCAGGCGAGTGTGAGGCCCAGGGTGGGCAGGACTCGGGCTGCACCTGCGAGGACTGCTGGGTGGCAGTGGCCACTCTCCCCTGGCTCGTGCTCGTGGGCTCTGTCTTGGGGTCCCACGTTCCTGTGCTTCTCGTCATTCCTTCCTGCCGACTCACAGCAGCCCCCTCCCCCACCTGGCGCTGGAATCCAATCTCTGACCACCACTCAAGAGGGTTCCCCAAGGGGACACCTGCCTTGTCCACAGGCCCTGGAAGGAGGGACGCCCAAATTGGTGGTGTCTGGCAATCTGTCCTGGTTCTGCTTAAAAACCTCCCATTTTGAACTAAAATCCAAACACCTCAGCAGAACTGCAGGCCTGGCAGTCTGTCCCCAGAACCCTCTGCACTGCTTTGCTTTCCCCTCCCTCCCCTCCTACAAATCCACCCCCACCATGGCTGACCCCTGCCTGGCTATGCTTCCACAATCGCTTGAATGCCCTGTGTGCACCAGGAAAACCTGCCCTTCTCTCCCGACCCCACTGCCAACGCCTCCCAGAGCACCCCACTCCTGTGACACACGGGGCACAACTGCCTGTCCCGTGTGCGTCCTGCCTGCCGTGGACCCAAGGACAGCAGGAGTCACAACCCATCTCTCTCTAGGCCTAGCAGTGTCTAAGCCTCTGCCACCACCACACCCCCCTCCCCCAGCAAAGGCCAGAGACACTGGAAGGAGTTGAGAGGCCGGGCCTTGCTGCACCCGGCCTTCTGGGGGCTCACCTGTCGTTGGGAGTCAGCTGGCAGCGTCTGATGTCAGGCACAGAGGTGACCCCGCAGCGCTTGTACTGCCCATCCCCGATGGAGCGGGACACCTCCAGCACACCCAAGACACGCCCATCCCTGAAACAAGGGAACATTTCAGATTCCATCTTCACACCTGACCCTAGAAGCAGAAGGCAGGAGAGCACTGCAGACTGGAGTCCATGTCACCGCACTGACACTTCTGGACCTCAAAACACATGCTGACCTCTGGGCGGTGGACAGAGGGCACCAGATCAGACCCCTCCCTGCAGCAGCTCGTGGCACAGCCGACTAACCTCCAAGGAGCTCTGGAGAAGCTTCGAGCGCACACGTGGGAAATCCCTCCTGGGTCAGCAACTGTCCTGGCGGCAGAACTCGGCCTGCCCTGGCCCTCCGTGTCCAGTCACACCCGCCCAACCATCCACACAAAGCCAGGCCTTCTGCTGGCAATCTCCCAGGATACAAAGAGATGAAGAGCAGCGGCACCGAGTGAACAGGATGCACAGCTAGAATGCAGACGGAGTCTACCACCCCAGCTTAGGAGGCCCCTCAAAGCTGAGTACTGTGAGAAGCCAACACAGTGCTTCTGTGACCGAGTGAAAGGTGCCTGGTGTGGTCCACCTGTCACAAACCGGTCTTGTGCGATGACCTTGGTAGGCAGGGTCCTGAAGACCCAGCTTCTGCCAGCTTCTGGTGCAGCACGGCTCAGTGCACACCTGAAGTCCCCCATCTAAGGAAATGGGGCCTGCAGAGGCTGCTGCCTCTCCTCCTGCCCACTTGAGTCCTGCATTCCTGAACTGCTGGGCCACAGCAGAGAGCAACAGCGGGTGAGCCGTGGGTGCAGGAAACACTAGGAGGACCAGGCAAGCCAGCACCCACTACAAGACCCGGCACGGGATGGGACATGCAAACGCCAGGCCACTCCAGAGGCAGATGGGAGGCAGAGATGGCGCTGTGCATGGGGAAACTCACACCCTTCATTCAAGATCCACAGCAGGTCCTCCCCTGAGAGGGGCTGAAAACTCATTTTCCCTCCAGGACGAAGGCTTAGGGGAGGGCTTTTTAAGGCTCGCCTACGACATCATGCCTGCCCCTTGTGCCAGCCCTTAGGAGACCTGCCCTTACACACTTCCGACTTCTGCTTCAAGTAGCTTCATTTCTGTTTCCCATCTACCAATCAACCAGAGAGGCCTCTTCCTGTTAGCACGGATCTTAGCGAGGCCTGCGGGAGCTCTGCTCCGTTTCTTCAGGAGACTTCTCCTTGCGGGCTTTAGACTCATCGGGCTGAGGACAGTGCGGCCTGCTCTGACCTCAGCGCCTCTACCTGTGCACAAACGTGGGCACAGGCAGTCTCAGTGCCACCCACCTGCGACCCACGTGTGTAGTGCAGGGGAGGTGGCCTCTGCACTTCCCCACCCCACCCCCACCCCGGGGATGGCGGGCACCCAAAACCCGCGTGAGCCACTGAGGTTTCCACTCCAGGCCTACTTCTCACTTCTTTTCCAGGCTGGACCTGCACTTGGGATCCTTTTGCCTCAGCTCACCTGCTGAGTCGCTGGGATCACTGGAGTGCACCACCACGCCTGGCTCCGGCGCTATTTCTTAGTTAGGAAAGACCAGAACTGGACCAATACAGGCACGTGGTACTGACAATTTCAGTTTCTATGCTTCTCCCCACCTGTCCGGATGCCTTCCCCGGGAGATGAAAACACCTGTCTTCACTTTCTCAGAGAAACTCCCTGCAGCCACCTTCTACAGTGTGAGAAAGTAGGAAAACTAAGAACCCAGGTGCAGGTTTGCTTACTTTTGTAGTAAACACCAGAAAAAAATGGGAAATAGGGTGAAGGGGACAGAGACCGAAGCATGACATCCCTTCACTCTGTGCAGACTGTGAACCAGGAAACGAGGCGTTTCTTCTTCTTACTGTGGTGAAGAAGCCACCCGAGCCTGACCCACCCCCGGCCACTGTTCAGGGCAGTCTGGCAGAAGTGCCCTCAAGATCACCAGTGTCCACCTCCAAACCTCATGTCCACTGAGCAGGAGCTCCTGCCCCTCTGCAGCCCCCAGGCCCCAAGGGGAACCGGTGCCTGCCTGTGACAGCTTGCTCCCTCAGCCCGTCTCAGGACTGCTGTGCTGCTCCGGGCAGCACGTCCTGCTTGTCCGTTCATCTGTCCACACTCGTGGACTCTTCCCTTTCCACTGTAAGCCACGCTGTGGACACCGCCTATCTATCTTGTTACGTCTGAGTAAGAAACAGCAATCTAAGCTTATAATTTTGAATATGTTGCTTTTAATTCTCTGGGATGCATACCAAGATGTGGAGAGGCTGGATCCCATGGTAACGGGATTAATTTCTGAGGAACTGCCACACTGCTTTCCAGTGGCCACACCACCCTGCACTCCTGGGTCAGGGGTGTAGCTCACTGGTAGAGCTGCTCACCTCGCACGCAGACCCTGGACTCCATCCTCAGCACCACACACCCCCTTCCCTCCAGCAGTGCAGAGAGGTTCTGATTTTCCATTTTTAAGGGGGAAATGCCCCCCAAATTAAGAAGAAACTGAAGCTAATGATCATAATAACCAAAGTAATAACAAAACCAGTGAATAATGACTTCTCTCTGCACTCTGTGCTCTGAGAGCCCCTCTGCAGTCAAGTTCATTCCAAGGACAAGAGAACAGCGGGGACACTGAAACTGCATAACACTGATAACTCCCAACACTGCGACTCTGAAGTCATTCTGACAAATACACATACCAATATTAGGAACCAAGACTTTCAGCAGAAAAGAGCTGCAAATGTTAAATTAAAGAAGTTAAGAGAAAAACCTACCTTGTTACATTACGTAAGAAACAGCAATCTAAGCATTTAATTTTAAACGTGCTGCTTCCCAGCTCTGCCAGTCCTTGGACAGACTCAGACTGAGTGGAACCACCCAGAAATGTGGACGTTGGTCCTTAAAAGACTAATAAGGTCAATGTGTGAAGAGGGTGCGGAGACCCTGAGGGGGCTTCCACTCCTGTGCCTGGGTTGGAGGAGCAGGGAAAGCACCCTAACAGGCGGGACTACCAAGAGCACCAGCACCCAGCCACCGCAGGGCGAGGGAGGCAGGAGAGCAGAGTGACGGCAAGACTCTGCCACCTGCCACCGCAGCCGCCGTCTCACTGAAAACCACCACCGAGGACAGAATTACATTCCCCACTCTTTATTTTTTTCTCAAGGACTGCAATTTCTTTCTTTTTTGTGCCCCACTCTTCAGAAGACACCGTATGACCTCCTCCTGATGAGGGAGAGCACCTTGCCTCACAGGGAGAGTCATAGGACAGGGTCACCAATGCCACCCTGATGAAACAGACTCACACAGGGATCCCCAAGGACAGCTAAAACTGAAAGGCCCACAGGAAAGAGAACTGCACCCCAGACCTCCTGCTGCTCAAGGAAGGGAACGTGGAGCCCTCCACCTGGCTGTCAGCCTGCGGCCAGGTGCAGGACACAGCCTCACTGGAGAACAGCATGCGCCAGTGAAGCCCCGGGGCTTCTGTATAAAGCACCCATAAGAAACTGCTAACAACACTCAATTCCAATCTAAAAGCTTCATGTCTAATCCAGTGTATAGAAAAAAAATCTAGAAATGACACAAAAATGAAAGAGGCAGGTTTAGAACACGGGCAACTCCGCCCAGTTGCTGTCCTGGATCAGCACGGTCCAAGCCCTGGAAGGAAGCCAGCAGTAGGACATCCAGGGAAGTCTGCAAAAGAGGACCTGAGAAGACCTGAGGGAGTGCCACTGTCCTGGGTGTGAAGTAGTCAGTGACTGTGTCCAGGATGTCTACGTGCCGAGGAGAAACACCCTTCAGGATTCAGGGTGTTAAACCACGTCGACAACTAGCTTTCTAAGAGCTGAGCCTGGCACACAGACAAACACAACAGAATGCTAACTGCTGAATCCAGGTGGCAGTCTTGCTCTGTACAGAAACGCTGGGTGGGTGGCAGGGGTCACATCAAGGCCCCACTGCTCAGAGACAGCCACAGCCATCTCTGGCCTGTCACCCCACTTCTCTGAAATGGGCTCACTGAAGCCCATGCTGTTGAATGTATTGCTAAGGCGTCTAAACATCTGTCCTGAACTAAATGGGGTGAGAACCAGGAAGCTCCTCATCAAAACTGGCCTTAAGTTCTGTCTAAGGACTGCTGACACCGAAATCTTTTAAAGAAGCTCAACGAAGGAAGAATTTAAAAGTTATCTGAAAGGGCAAAAGAGGTGACGATGACACTAACATTAGGGTCACATCCTCCGGCATTAACTTCCACAGCACGCACCAGGATAGTAGTGATGGCAGCGACATGGAGCAAACAGCACTGTTCAAGGTCTAAAACCAGGCCCGTGACCCCATCATGGCTCCTGAAGATCGCAGAGACTCTGGCCAAAAGCCCCTCTTACAAGTCCAGGAGACCCCACAAATCGCGAGAGCTCCAGCTCCTCTCCAGAGGGGCCCTGCAGCACTGGACACTCAGCCTGGAGCAGGGGCCATGCCCCTGAGCGAACAGGAAGGAACCTGCACTGGGAAGACAAGCTGCTCCAGTCTCACACTGACAGACTGCCACGGCGGAGAGCGGGTGGGGTGGTCAGACTCTAGCCTGCACCATGAACCAGGAGACACTTCTGGTCCAGTGTGTAACGCAGGGTCCTGCAAGTGGCGCTCTCTCAGGGCACAGTAGAGACTAAAGCTCTCCTCTGGCCTCCTGGAAGAGACGGCAGATGAGAAACCAGCAGACACACGGTCTTCAGTGATTTAGGGTTCAAACAAAACTCCCAAAGACAGAGCCAGGTAGTACGCCGTTCCTGAGAAGCTGTTCCCAGCAAGCCACAAAGAGCGAGCAGCTCTGGGAAGACAGCGGGGTTTTTGTTTGAGATGGCTCACACTGTCACCCAGGTTGGTCTCAACCTCCTGAACCTCAGCAATCCCGCCTCAGCTGCCCAGGTAGCTGGGACCACAGGTGCTCATGACCACACTGGCTATGGCTTGGAATTCTGTCTTAACCACTTCAGATTTTTCTCCCTGGAAAACTTACCTAAAACCATTGATTTACTCAATGTAACAAATGACCATATTTAAAAATATTTTATATGTATTTAAAAAATACTTCCCGGGCACAGAAAAAATGCTGTGGAGGTGACTACCACTCTGTCCCCCTGGGAGTGCAGGGAGGCGTGTCCTGTGTGCACTGTGCTTCCATTTAGACACAGTCATCCACATGTCCCCAGTGGCAGCCCGAGACAGGCCTTGTCATGGTGGAGACAGTGACATGCCACGTCCCCGCCAAGATCTGGTGCACTCGTGCAGCCAGCGGCCTGCCCTCCCTGGTCCCTGGTTACCTGACGTTGCCGCCCGCCTTCTGTATTCTCATCCGCTCTTCATACTGGGTGGGGTTATGCTCTTTGCTGAGGCTTAAGGCTGCATGTCTTTGACTTTCCTCGTTATAGCGACACAGGATTGCCTGGGAAGATGGAGATTATGAGAAAATCTAGAGCAACCAGTACAGCAGGAAGGTCAGCAATGGCATTTCAGCTACCTGCTAAAAGACAGATCAGAGACTCAAGCATCCACAAACTGTCAAATGGCAAAGTCACGGACTGTGGGCAGAACCCAGGCTCTGTTCCACTGAGCCACATCCTCAAGCCTTTTCTTTATTTTTTATTTTTAGATGGAGTTTCACCAAGTTGCCCAGGTTGGCCTCAAACTTGTGATCCTCCTGCTTCAACCTCCTGAGTACCTGCGTTCCTGGGGGATGCCACTGCACTGGCCATGTCCAATTTGGTTGCCACTTTCCCAGCCAACCCCTGTGTTCCTTCACTTGTCACAAAGTGACCCTGCCACACACAAGCAGCCTCTTCAGGTGTGAAGCAGAGCAGTCAGGGTGGGCAGCCTCCAGCTTTGGGTTCAGCTCTGATGTGGACGACCACAGCTGAATGCTCACGGTGGACACTCACCACAGGGAGGCACCATCACCGACAGGGGGGGCAGGCTCTCAACAGTATCAAGCCCACAGACGCAATCCGTGGTCTATAAAAGGCAAAGGCAGAGCGCGCGCTCTGCATCCATGTTCCTTTCTTCTGCTTCGGCACTGCAGAGGGCCCTGCTAAGGCCTGCAGCATCGGGAACACAGCTAGGATTTGAACTGGCCTTTTTTGTGCCATTGAACCCAGGGGGACTTAACCACCAAGTCACAGCCACTTTAATTTTACTTTTTGAAAGAAGGTCTTGCTAAGTTACTGAGGCTGGCTTTGAACTTGTGATCCTCTTGTCTCAGCCTCCTGAGCTGCTGGCATGACAGGTGTGTGCCACTGTACCCAGCTCAAAACAACTGTTTTGGCTGCTTTTCCTTCTGATATTTGGAGTCACTTAATCCAAACACATGCATATAGAGCCAGTCTAGCAAAGGGGCACAGGAACACCTCCCCCCAGGCAGGGTGCCATGCTCCCTGCTGCACCCCATGATAAATAACCAGCCCAGAAGCACCAGGGCAAGGGGTCTGAAGAGGCTGCCTGAGTGTGGCAGGGTCACTCTGAACTGAAGGAGTGCACGGGCTGGCTGGGAAAGTGAGAGTGACACTAAATACAGCCAGCAGGGCAGCTGCCTGTAATCCCAGTGACTTGGGAGGATGAGGCAGGGAATCCCAAGTTTAAGGCCAGCCTGGGCAACTTGGTGAGAATCTCACAGAGGTTCATAGCTACTAGTAGAGGGCTTGCCTATTACAAGTGAGGCCCTGGGTTCAGTCCCCAGAATTGCAAAAAAGAAACTAAATACAGGATCCTACTGGTGCAGGGAAGGACTGCAGCCAGCCCTCAGAGCTCTGCATCCATTCCCACAAGGGTCACCTCACTGGCTTTCTCCCTCTGCCAGGCGGACTGCGCTGAGTGGCTGAGCACAGTCTCACCTGGTACTTCTTTAGCTACAACTTCGTTATTCAGAAACCACAGGACTTTAGAGACCCAGGAGTTAATACTTTTCATTCATTATCAGAGAAATATTGAAGGATTTGCAAACAGATGAAATTCTGCACCACAGTATCACAGAGCACACACACGCCCCACGGGAGGTGGGAGGGGACAAAAATGATGTCAAAGAAGGGTTGCTGTGGGCCCAAGTCCTCCCAGACAGCAGGCTTCCTCTACTGCAGCTGCTGGCACCTCCCAGGAGTCACACGTACCGGGCCAGCAGCAGCAGCAACCCCACCGAGATCCAACCCAGCACTGCCACTTCAACCTCACTCAGCCAGTGCTTGCTAAGGGCCCCTACAAGATGTGGGTGGCTCAGAGCCACATACCCGACTGTCTCCGAGGTTGGCGATGTACAGGATGTTGTCTACAGCCAGGACACACGTGGCAGTGGACCCGTCCTTCCAGGCAGGCTTCCTGGAGAAACGTCAGAAATGCCGTCAACGCCACAGGACAACACCCCAGCAGAACGAGAGGTCACTCAGACTTTGAGGTGACCATTTCCATGATGCTCACTGCGTGGTTCAACAGGGGCAGTGTCTCCCAAATGCCCACAATAAGGCGTGACTGACCCAGGGTGGCACCACTGGGGGCACACTGATCTTCCCAGGATGGGCCAGCGGGTTGCTGCAGACGTTCCCTGAGGGGCCTGTGACAGCCCGTGAAGGGGCTGTGGACTGGGCTGCTGCTCTCCTCTTCCTTCCTGGGGTAGAATGTCAGCATTCACTGACGTGCTCCCAACCGTGATGTGCTGCTCTGGCCAGAGCCCAAAACAATGGGGGCCACTCTGTCTCGGACTTGAAGTCCACACTGTGAGCTAAAATGAAACCCTCTCCTTCACATGCAGCGTGCGTCAGGCATTTCTATGGGATCAGAGCCGAGTGACCCACTTGCTGTTTTCTGTCTCAGGTGTACGAACAGCGGCAAGGCTTCCTCGTGCTGGGCACCGCTTGGACAGGAGTGCTAGCATCAATCTATCGGAAGACCTGAACACGCTCAGGAACAGGCATGGAGCTCTACTTACTGGCTCGAAGCCTGTTTAAGGAACTCCTCGTCGGTGTGCTTGAAAGTGTCCAGAAGGCATCTCTTCACGGTTTTCTCCACACTGATCACATCTCCTATTAGATGGCCCAAGAAAGCAACAACCTCTCAGGCAGGAAGACCGCTTTCCTCTGCTCACCCTCACGTCGAGTTCTGTGCACATCGACTGATGCCCTCCCACCACCGGGAACCATCTCTGCTTCCCCACCTATGGCACGGCCACGGGATGTGGACCTGTCAGTTCCCCAGCTGGAGCCCACGAGACACTCGACACGCCCAAAGTTCCAGACGAGGAGGGCACTCGGCCACTCGGCCATGCAACACGACCACCCTCCAGGCGGCCTCAGCCCCACCCACTCGGCCACCTGCCCACTCTTAATTTTAAGAGCCATCACTTTCTGCCAAAGCAAAACAGCACAGCAACCAACCAGTCATCCACAGGCAGCAAAGCCAGAATGAACACGGATTTAGTTTTTAGTCTCACCTTTAGGAAATTTCCTGATTAAGTTCTGATGCAAATTCTGTGCAGCAAATTTTGAGGCTCGAATTCCTCCATGTCCATCAAAAACAGCAAAATATGAAACCCGAGTGCTGGAAGAACAAACTGAGAATCAATGGAGTTCTCACTGCAAAGACTGCAGCTCCTCAGTGAACTCCACGTCTCGTCTCAGTGAGCACTAAGAGGAAGTCACGGCACTACCAGTGGGGAATGAGGTGAAAAAGGTACTGAAGATAAGCATTTAAGTAAAACTCACTACATTTTAGTTAAATGTTAAAAACTAAATTGTTTCAAAACATCAAGATCTGTTAACTGATGAAATTAAATTGACAATGAAATAAAAACTCAGACCTTCTTTCCTATTTAAGTAGGACTTGGGTTTTGTTCTCTGTTCGTTTCCCGTGGTGCTAGGGATCAAGCCCAGGGCCGCACACATGCTAAGCACACACTCTACACTGAGCTACATCCCCAACCCCAGGCTTGGTTTTAAACATCAACACACAAATTGTTAGTTACTGCTCCATGATCCAATAGTCAAAAATGTCTGTAAGAGCTGGGAAGAGCCAGATCATGAGGCCAGCCTGGACAACTTAGCAAGACATTATCTCCAGATAAAAATAAAAAGGGCTGGGGACACAGCTCAGTGGTAGTGCACCCCTGGGTTCAATCCCAGCGAGGGTCGGGGGGAGCTGAGAGAAATTCCAGAATTATTGTAAAAAAATTCTAATGGCTAACTTTAAAAGTCTATCTTACTAGTATTATTCGTACTCCCCTTTCCCCACATACATGGAATATAAGGAATCAGGAAAACTGTCAGAAAGAGAAGGAAAATGCCCATGAGGAAGGCTACCTGCCCTGTGGAGCCACGCCCCTTTCACACACCATGGTCTCGCTTTTGTTCAGGGACGTGAGCCACGAGCCCGAGGAGGAGCCTTGTCTGGTGTGCGGCTCGGAGCCACTGCCACACAGCTGGCCTTCTGTGGTGGCAGAGCTAGCTAGCTGGTTGGACTGGCGCCCCAGGGTCTCCCCTCCTGGGAAGCAGTCCCGAAGCACTCCCTAGGTGGGCAGCAGCAGCGAGCATGCGCCCAGCCTGTGCCTGTGAGAGCTACCCGGCAGCTCACTTCCTGGTGAGTAACACACCCTGACGTCCGTGGCTTGGGGGTCACTTCCCACTCGGTGGCACTCAGTGGCAGCCCTGCTCATGTTTCAGCCTGGGCACTTGGGGCTGGCCTGTGCCTTTAAGATGCTCACCAGCACCCTGGACTCTGCTCCCCAGAGGCCAGTAGCAACCTCCTCCCCTAACCCTGACAACAAAAATGTCCCCAGACACTGACAAACGCCCCTGTGGGACAAAAAACAACCCCAGCTAGGAAACACTGATGCAGAAACAAGCAACTGGAACCGCATGTTAGAAAGAAGCTGGACACAGTCCAAAACGCCAAGCAGAAGAGGGGAGCTTCGCTGCCGGGCGTGGCACTCACATGAGGGAGGACGGGGGCCGGCACTCCTCAGTGATGTCGTTCAGGATGACATGGGCGTCCTGCATCTCCTCCCGCTCACCCTTCCGCTCAGCCACATAGCCTTTCAGACCAAAGATGACCGAAGAGGCTGGGAAAAGAACAGAAAACCAATACAAAACTGTGCCCTGCCTCTGGAAGCCCCTGTCCCAGAGCAATGAGGAACCTCGGCCGCTTTACTCAGCAATCCCTACAGACACAGCAAGGCAACCATGTCCCTCAAGACTGCGCCCCACTGTTGGCCAGGCTGGGCTGAGGCTGCACGTGGGGCAGGACCCGCAGAGGCCAGAGAGAGAGAGCAGCAGGCCAAGGGGAGCACTGCTACGCCACCACGGCAGGACCGCCAGGGAGGGATCCCCGCAGCCCAGCAGGACCGCCAGGGAAAGGAACCCCCACAAGCCCAGTCTTCTGAGACTCAACTCGACACAAAAACTCTCAGTCTGGAGAAACTGTAGCGTACACCCCACATGCCTTGTTAAGAGACCCTGAAAATATGCATTTCCAAGCAAGGTTGGTGAAGAATGTCAACAAAGCTGTTTTTGCTTCAAAGAGGACCCAAAGGAGAAAGAAGGCTTCCGCAGGCACAGAACCTGGCTACCTCAAGGGCTAGGCTGGTTTAAGCTACCATGTGCCAGCTTGGAGCCAGGTAACTAACAAAACCAGCACTGAGAAGCACTGTCCTCTAGGAGGCTACAGCCTGAGCTGAGGCCACAAGATCACAGCGGCCTCTTCATGTGCTTCCACGTGTGCTCCCACAGCTCTGACTGAGGACACTCTTGCCAAGGACAGAGCAGGACAGGAAATGAAAGCCCACAGCCACTTCCCATTAGTCAGCACTAACTAGCAGCTGTAAGCAAAGACTGGGGGTCAGAAGGAGCCTGGGTGGCCAAGAAGCCAACCACACATGGCAGAAGGCTAGAACAGAACCCCTTGTGCTTCTTCACTCCTGAGGAACAAGTGTGGCTCCCGTCCAATCTAAGCAGGGTCCCGGGAGAAAAAGCAACGGTCTTCCTGAGAGCTGTCCACAGAAGGGACCCCCCAGGCGAGTGCACAGGGAGAAGGAAGTGCTCTAACTAGAAAGCCGAGACTGGTTTTCCTCTGGGCTAGTTTAAAAGATGGAGTCTAATACATTTGTTTTCAAACTGTCTGAAAACCTTTACAAACTTTCTTTTCCACAAGCTCTTCATTGCCATTCTTCTCCTCCTCGGAGGTTTTCCTCTTTGCTCCTTTTCCTTCATTCTTTACAGTCTGGGAAATCGATGTGGCAAGAGAACCTGGAAATAAAGCAAAAGCCAGACAGAAACCCAGCTGTAGACCACCAGAAAAAGTCATCAGCAGGCGAGGCTCCACCCGCCCCGGAGACACAACAATCTCTGCAGCAAGGACTGGCAGGAGAAACCGAGCCCAGCTCTACAGGTGCTGCACTGGGTGCCCTGGCCCCACAGCGGAGAACCACAGCAAGGCCCAGGCCGCGAACCACGCCGGCTGGGAAGAGGCTGCACACCAGACGTCTCCTAGTAAAAGCACACTTGTTCCTGGCCTTTAACACATACGTGTTTTACATCAAGACCCTTACTGAGAAACAGGGACTTTCCAAAACCTGTAAACACAATGCTACATCCTGAATAAGCTCACAAAAGAAATGTGCCCAAAACCCTCACCACGAGGTAAAAGGCTGCTTTCCCACTTGCGGACACAGACCTGAACTCAAAGCCACACCTAATGGTCACTGCAGTGCTCATGTGCTGGGAATGAGAGACACCTGGGTTCAGAGATCTGTGCCTTGAGGTAAGTACTTAACCCTCTAGCCTCAGTTTCCTAATCCACCACATGGTTAAGAACTGTCCCTTCAGAGGGCTATTTGAAAGCTGATGGGGACAAGGTACATGAACCATCTGTCAGGGTACCTGCGACACCAAATGTCCAACAATGCGAGTGCCGTCCACACCTGTAGGTGGGAAAGTACGCAACCATTTATTCAGCACACTCTTTACCAGATATTTGAATGGTGAGGAAAAAGAAAAAGATTCTCAGCTGGGTACGGTGGTGCACACCTGCAATCCCAGCTACTCAGGAGGCTGAGGCAGAAAGATCAAGTTTGAGGCTAGCTTCAGCAACTTAGTGAGACCCTGTGTCAAAATAAAATTTCAAGAGGGCTGGGGATGTAGCTCAGTGGCAGAACACTTGCCTAGCATGTGTGAGGCCCTGGGTTCCATCCCAGGCACCACAAAAGAGAAAAAGAAATCAATCCTTTATTGGGACATATTTTATAGCCTAGTACATGGTCAATTTTCATAAATGTTTCTTGAGTGCTTGAGAAGAATGGATGATCTTCTCAAGAAATCAAAATACTGGATGCAAAATTTTCTCTCCAAAAAAATCAGGCTTGTTAATAGTGGTGTTTAAATCTAGTAATAGTTTATTTACCTACTAATTTACTGTCTTTTGCACTATGAACAACTAAAAGACAGCTAAGCCAACTCTTCCTTTCTTTTACTAAATCCCTGGGGAGCTCTGTTTCACATGTTAACTTTTATTACAGCTGAGAATACTGTCTTTATTCGTAGCTTTCCAGATAATACTATAGACATGCAGTAAACTTTTGGTATTAGTCTATGGTCCTGAAAATTGAGAATTCTTATGTAAGAACACTGTAATACTTTTCCTAAAATGTAGGGAGTATACTTTTTAGATTGAACCCACTGATTTCATGATGTTAGTACCAAAACCAACAAAACAAAAAAGTCATTTGGAAAAGCAGCAAGTGTTCCACTGACAATAAAAGGCAAGTTCACCAGAAGGCAGCTGCACATGTGACAGGGCCTGTGCCCCTAACCCACAACCCACCTAAGCAGCCCCGAATGGGGGTCCTGCAGAGGTAGAGCACTGATCTGTGGGGAGAGAGCATGATGGAATCGCTCCACTCCTCCCTTCTACTTATCAGGGACACATAAGAAACATGGCCGGGAGCATGTGGGGACAGTGCTGACAAGCCCCATGCCCGCAGGTCTGTTGGGAACGTAAGGCAAATCACAGCAGACCACAAAAAACTGGTAAAAGGTCAACATCCAAGTTCAGAGTAAACTACTGAACTCTTAAAGTTAGCTCCAGCAGGCCGAACCCCAAGAAGTTAGTCCCCACAGTGATACAGCCCGGAAGCAGCTAGTCTCTGCTTCCATGCAAGGGTGCCTGTGCACCCCAACACACCTGGTGTGCAGTGCCACCCACACCATCCCAAACCCCGCTCACGCCTGCACAGGATATCCACCAGCACCAGCAAACTGGCTTTGCCACCCTTACCTGACTCGCCACTGCCGGCAGGTGGGAGATCATCAAAGAGCAAAGGTCCCCCTGGTCCTGAAACACAGCAGAACACTCAGTGAGCTCACAAAGGAGGACAGGGCTTGAATTTCAGAATCCATCCCACCAGGACACTACGTAGGTCACTGAAATAAACTCAAAGCTCTCGTGTCAATCCAGTGGCAACTCACTGCAACAAATAACATCTTGAACCTATTTTCAAGTCCTATCATTTCAAAGGAAATAAAAATTCTGCCTTAAAAAGTTGAACTTTATTTCAGCTAGCAAAATAAGCACTCAAGTGACCCAGAGGAAACTGCTTGATGTTTTGATGCAGTACTTCTCAGGGCTAGTGACTAGCAGATTTTTCTGCCTTACCTGATGCCATGGATTCAAAACTTAAGACAGTCCAACACCTAAAACATCTGTGTGTTGAAAATGGGGGAAAGGGAAAAAGATTGAGACAACTACAATCCCAGGATGAGTAGAGACGTTGACACACACCTGGGAGAGCCTGAAGACTGTACCTGAGTCAGTACTGCTGGCCGGAGGGAGGTCCTCAAAGAGCTGGGATCCTTTCTGAGCTTCCTTCCCTGAAACACAGAACACCCGCTTAGAGCAGATGATGGTCATCCAGGGTGGACTTTCAAAGGGGAAGGCAGTCTGCTCTCCCTGCTTTGAGACAAGTTCATATTTCCTCCTTCCTGTTTGCAAAACTTTTAAAAAATACTTCCTGGACAGCTATTTAATATGAAGCTCTGTTTCCAGCAGTCACAGTCAACATGAAAGCAATGAATGATGCCCTAATGCGCACTTTAAGGCAGTAGGTATTTGAGGAAAACAAGGGTTTTTCTCCTGATAATTTCATTTTTAAAAGTAGTAAATGCTTAAAATGCCTTCTCTAAAGAAAGAATCCTGGGAAGAAAAAAACTGATTTTAGACCAACACAACAAACTTTAGTACCTCAAGACACAACTTCAGAAACAGAGGGAGCCTTCAAAGGCTCCATGTATTAATAACCCTATCGCAATAAGACTGCAGTAGAAGAAAATCCCTAAAACTCGGGGCCAGCCCCAACACAGTCCCCACGTCAATAAACACTTGGGGAATACAAGACGTTTCAGACAGTGGAAGACAACTGGCATCAGGAAAAAGCCAGCGAAATGTTTTATCTGAACTCTGAAGATTTACACTCCAAAAGTATATGTCTTAAATTTTCATGCCCTATTATCCCTGCCCACATCAAAGTTAACTGCCACTCTTTACTCTCCTGCTCTTCTCCAAAATTCTATGTAAGCTATTACATACATGCACTGGCACATGAAAATGTGGGGAAAACAAAGGGTACAAGGTGGAAGGAGAGGAGTCCCCATCCTCAGTCCGCCTAGCAGTTAACTGAGGTCAAACACAGTCTATAAAGCTTAAATGAAAAAGTACGGAAGCAAACAAGTCCTGTTTGCAATTGTGCACCCTTCTGAATAGAATGATCAAATCTTATGCCACCCTGCTCCTTCCCACCAAGGTTATGACTCATCCCTCTACCCAGTGTATCCCATGGTCTATATGCTACCTGCCTATGAGCTACTTAGTGGCAATTGTCACATAGTAGCCATCTTGGTTATCAAATGACTGCTGCTGTATCACCCTGCTTGTGTTCAAATAACCCTTATTTTACTTAATAATGTCGCCAAAGCAGAAACTTTTATTACAATATATTGTTATAACTGTTCTATTTTATTATTAGTTGGTGTTAATCTCTTACTGCGCCTAATTTATAAATTCAACTGTATCATAGGTACACATTTATAGGGAAAAAATATACACAGGTTCAGGACCACCCGAGGTCCAAGAATCTACCGGGGCTCTTGGAATGTACCCCCTGGATAAAAGGGGTCTACTATATAGCACACTGACCTCCATTGAAGGTCGAGACACTGATAAAACACATAGGATTTGTCTTGCTGCTGCTTCTTCTTCTTCTTCTTCTTCTTCTTCTTTTTTTTGGGGGGGGGGGCAGTGCTGGGGATTGAACCCAGGGCCTTGGGCATGCAAGGCAAGCACTCTAACAACTGAGTTATATCCCCAGCCCCATCTTGCTTGATCTTCAGAGATGAAGTATAAAAACACGCTCATTTAAAAACCCATCCATAATGTCTTTTTTGCCTCCAAATAGGAATCAAAGTGTCAATTCTCCCCTTTTAAAAGCAAAAATTAAAATTAAAATTCTCTAAACTCCGAGGAAGGAAAATTCTCGAGGGGTTTTTTAGGCTCTAAGTATCTGAGTACATTATGAAATCCCTGCATTAAAAAAAAGTAATTCTCTTGCTTTACATACTTCTTGTAAATGGAGAAACATACCCTAATCCCTCAGAATCACCCTAAAAAAATTGAAAAGCTGCAAATACTTTCATTTTCCCACAAGTGACATAAGGAAGAAGGAGGGAAGTCCAGTGGTCCCTGGCACCCCTGAGGCACCGGCTGCAGGACCACTTGCAGATGCCCAAGTCCCTTACATAACTGGCACTGTATCTGCATGGGACCCCTGGACACCTTCCTGTTGAGTCTAAGTCAACTCGGGGATACCCATAATACCTAATACCATTTAAAAAGCCATGTAAATAGTTTTTATACTGTTTAAAGGAGACAAACCAAAGAAAGTCTACACGTGTTCAGTATAGATGCAAAATTTTTTTTCAAATTCCTCACAGAATAACCTCCAGCTTAGTGATGTCCTGGTCCCTCCTTTGGCTTCAGCACCACGATAGTGCCCCAAACTGAGCACCAACCTCAGAGAATTCCCATCACCTTCATTCATTCTTCATTCTCATTCTAGATTATGAGACCACCTTACATTCTGTATACCCGAGCTGAGCAAGGCTTATAAAAATGATACTTATTTTGTGAAGGCATGGCACTAAAGTCTCCAAGTATCATAACTCATTGAGCCTTACAATAGCCTGATAAGATAGGCACTGTTATTATTTACTCATGGGAAAAGTGAGGTCAAACACTGGTCTGAGATCAGTGAGCCATGAGGGGTGGAGGGGCAGGATTCAAACCCTGCTCTTAATGAAGTGCTGCTACGCTTTCTAGGGACTGTACAAAAATCCTCTCATCCTACCCCTGCAACAATCCAAAATGATAATACTGAATCTACAAAATCTTTTGTATCATCAAGATGATCAAACCAGCTGGGCACAGTGGTGCACGCTTGTAATCCCAGCATCTTGGGAGGCTGAGGTAGGAGGATTTTGAGTTCAAAGCCAGCCTCCGCAACTTAGCGAGGCCCCATCTCTAAATAAAACATAAAAACGGGCTGGGGATGTGGCTCAGAGGTTAAGCACCTCTGGGTTCAAACCCCAGAACCAAAAAAAATAAAGATGATCAAACCGGAAGTTAGCACCTAAATTCTTTAAGAAAAAAAAAAATCTGTAGGTTACAGATACATAAAGGGAACTTCTGATTAGCCAAAACCTTACACTCTATTTTAGATACACAGAACTGGGGAGTGCTGTCACTAGACAAAATGTGACCTTGTCCCAAACCTTTGGAAGAGCACCCCACCCCCTGATCTAAATGTAACAATCCGAATAAAGAATGAAACGAAACTGGTGTTTTTCATTACAATTAATCTCACCTAATCTTTTTGTTATCCACATTCTGAAGCTAAGACTACTGAAGTTATATGGCTGCTGAGAAAAACACTCTAGTGTCGATCATGCTCAGGTTAGCTGAAGGGTGCTATTCACCAAAAATAAAGAGATCTTTAGAAAAATTGCCTAAATTGCTTTTTTAAGATCTGAAATTTTCTTTCCAACTACAAAAAGCAACACAGGTGCTTCCTAAATACCACAAAGGCGCTACCATCCCCCCCCAAAAAAAAGGTGGGGGAGGGTCTGGCTTCAGCCCAATCCCAGCCACAGCAACACCTCAGCGTTCCCTTCCCGCTCCTGTGTTCAAACTCCACACCCATCACTCAGGTAACCCATCAGGGCATGCCCAGGAGCCCGCACACCTGCATCCAACTCATCCTGACAGCTGCCTGCTGTACCACATCGGAAGCAGCTCCATTCCTTTGTCAAGTTCCCTTACCGATGGGCAGTCAGGCTGTTTCCAGTTCTTCACACGACCAATAATGCCATGACAGTGTCAGGTATGACGGTGCATGCCTGTTGCCCCAACTACTTGGGAGGCTGAGGCGGGAGATTCACAAGTTTCAGGCCAGTCCTAACAATGCAGTAAGACCATGTCTCAAAATTTTTAAAATAGGGCTGGGGATGTTACTCAGTGGTGGAGTTCTTGCACAGCATGTGAAAGGAAAGGCACTGGGTTCAATTCTCAGTACAAGGCGGGCGGGGGGGGGGGGGCTCACAAGAAATAATCTTACACATAAAAACTTATTTAATCTGGCAAATGGCTGGTCAAAGGGTATGAGTAGTTTAAATTTTGTTGTTGTTACAGGGAATTGAAGCCAGGGGTACTCATCACTGAGCTACATCCCCACACCTTTTGTAAATTTTGAGACAGATCTCACTAAGTTGCTGAAGCTGGCCTGAAACTTGTGATCCTCCTGCCTCAGCCTCCTGAGTCACTGAAATTATAGGCATGTGCCATCATGCCTGGCTGAGTAGTTTAAATTTGACAGACAACAAAATGTGTCCCCAAAAAGCTGTAGTAACTTCCACTCCCATGAGAAAGTCCATTTGCCAACACCTCCACGAATGCTACCGATCTCTGCTAAGCTGTGGGTGCAGAAATACACAACGTCAGTGACTTGAGCTCCCTTCCTCAGTGCCCAGGGAAGCAGCACCCTTTATGAATAGGACATGTCCTCTGGCCATTTTCCAAATGGGCTTTTTCTTCTTTAATTCTTTTTCATTCTTAATCCTTTCACTTATTAAGTACTTTAACTTTGTAATGTGTACTGTAGTTATTTTCTTAAGTTTGTCTTTTGTCTTTGTGGTATTATCTGTCCTGCCAAAATTTTAACTTCACATGGTCAAATTCATTTTAATTTTTTATAACTTGAATTTTTTCTTGCCTTTCCTGAAGTTTTGCAACATTATTCTAATATCTTCACCTTTATTTTATGTCTATATATCCAATTGTTTTAAAGAAGTATTTTTAAGATGGTCTGCCAAGCAAATATTTAGTCCTCCACAGATGACCCTCAGTTTTGTTCTGGGTGCTGGGGATGGAACCCAGAGCCTCAGCATGCTAAACATGCAATACCACTGAGCTACACCCCTAGCCTGACCATCAGTTTTAAACTTGCTGGTGTAACAACAAAGTGAACCTCCTTCCCTATAAAACTGAAACTGAGTGACTGCGAAAGCAGCTTTAAGTCAACATTTCTATGAGTATGGCACAGAAAAGTTCCATTTCTGTCTCACATAAACATCCTTCTTTTAGGTAACAGATCAAGTTTTTAAAAACTTGATATACTGAGCAATCAAAGCCTTGTAAGTGCTGGGATGAAAACTATTAATTGAGTATATTATCTGAAAATGCTTAGTGCAGTCTTTCTACATTCTTTTTCCAGATCATTAAAACTTAAGTTTGTAGGTAGGAACATCACAAGCGATATTGAAAACAAAACCCAAATCAAAAGAACAAAAGACACGTGGTGTGACGTGAGCAGTGTGTTATATTCTACTTTTGGACACTTAGTGCTTTTGTTTTTTTAAACAGACTGCATTTTGATTTATTGTACACAAATGGGGTACAACTTTTCATTTCTATGGTTGTGCACAATGCAGATTCATAGCATTTGTGTAGACACTTAGTGCTTTTACAAAAGCCATTTAAGATCACTCCCCGGCTTTAGGTAGCTGAGGTTAACAGCTCATGTGACAATGGCTAATATCTGCAAAGTACTCCCTGCTCCATCCTACACCACAGGTGCCACACACTTTCATCCACACTATGAGAGATGAACTTGTCGCTCCTGGCCTGGGGCTGTTCAGTGGTAGGGCACTTGCCTAGCATGCGTGAAGCACTGGGTTCGATTCCCAGTACCGAATATAAATAAATAAAGGTCCATCAACAACTAAAAAATTAAATATACATATACATATATATAAAAGAAAGTGTCACCCCCTTTTATAGATGTGGAAACAGCCACAGAAAGCACAGGGTTAGTAAGTGAAGAGCAGGATCTGAAACCAGTCTGGTTACAGCTCCCAAAATCACTTCTGGGGACTGTGAAAATGACCAGGTCTTTCAAGTTGCCTGCATCCCCCACGTGTCAGGTGTGAAGTCATGAGCAGTTCAGCCTCATCCTTCATCCACATTAGCAGTCAATATGATTTTGTGAAACAAACTGCAGTTTATAATTAATTTATTTTAAAAAACCAAGTATTTTCCCAAGAAAGTGAAATCTGATTTTGTTCTCAAGTGATTTTTTTAACCTGTCAAATCTCGGTTTTAACTGCCTGTTAAAGTAACTGGGTCCCAGTTCTGTCACTCACTTTAGAACTTCTCCCCCAGCTTCCCACCATCTACGAATTCTGAAACTATGTCTTCTTGGTTTTAAAGCTATTTGTAGAAATACAGTCAGTCTCGGAGCCTGGGACAGCGTCAGTGTCCTGGCAGGAAGGGAGCACTTCACTACTGCAAGAAGGAGAGGGGGCTGGAACACATGCGGCCCTACTGCCGCCGGTCACCTAGGTCTGCAAGCTGAATCTGGAAAAAACAGTGGCAGGATGCGCCCTCCTCACTGTAGCTGCGAGGTGACAACTCCTAAGACTTGCAGTTGTCACGTTTCGTTTTGTGTCACATCGCGGGGCCTTCCTGAGAGCGGACCCACACTACCTTCGGGCAAAAAGTAGGAGACTAAACTGCCCCGGCGACACAGCCACACCTAGGCGTCCAGACTCTGCTCCAAACACACGCGGAGCGACTCGGCTCGCCGGCTGCGACCTGGAAGCAGGCTTGGTTGAAACTAGCCGAGTTCAGGTCGCAGCCAACAGTTCCTGAGACACGACTCTGCCACCAGGATGGTCGCAGGCAGAAGCGACAGTGCCACATCAAGCGCGGGGGGACAGCTTCACCCCACGGAGCCCAGGGCTGTGGGGAGAGAAGCCGGGCCGGCCCCAGGGCGGGGCCTTCCGCGGCCCGCCACGCACGGGGCCCGCTCCGCGCGCGCCGCAGGCTGAGCGCCTGCCTCCCGGCGCTGCTCCGGGCCGCACCGCAGGCCGCCGCCGCCGCTCCAGCAGCGCGGGTCGGCCCAACCCCGCCGCCATTCCCGCTCAGGGACGCCACCTGAGCTCGGGACGCAGCTCTGGGCATATGGGTCCGCAGGCCCAGGGCCGGGAGGCAGGAGCCGCAGGCCAGGCCCGCACGCCGCGCCCGCACCCGGCTCCAGACCCGCGTCCGGGCGCGCGGGGTAACAATGGCGTGGCCTCCGCGCCCCCAGCCCGGGCGCGCGGGCCGCGGGTGGTGCCACTCGGGCGGGCGCGTCCGCCGCGCCATCCTGGCCGGGGCAGCCGCGGCCACCGCGCCGGGGCCGCAGGCCGGGTGAGCAGGCGCGGCCTCCGCCGCCAGGCCCGCGGCGCCATCCGTCCTGCGCAGCGAAGATGGCGCAGGCGCGCCGGCCGCTCCGCGGAGTCCGCAGTCAGGGCAGGCCGTGCAGCCCGCCTCGGCCGCCGCCGCCCTCCCGCGCCACGCTGCGCCGCTTACCGGCAGCCGGGCGCGGCGAGCGCTCGGGCTCGGGCAGGTCCCCGAAGAGGTCCATGGCGGAGGCTGGCGGCGGCGGACGCGCAGCCC
>JAJEJO010002971.1:561994-624202 GCA_020662805.1 Glaucomys volans
CTCTCTCTCTCTCTCTCTCTCTCTCTCTCTCTCTCTCTCTCTCCCAGCCCTGAGAGCGGACACTCTGGTCCTGCCCCCGCCCTTCTCTCTCTCTCTCTCACTCTCTCTCACCCTGTGGGCAGACACTCTGCCTGTCCGCTGAGTGACATCTCCTGCCTGAGTTCCCTTGTCCCGAGAGGTTTTTCTGGGCGTCTTCCCTTATGAACTCGTCGTCATTGTCAGGAGTCAGCTAACTCCCTTGTGTGGCTGCCACGTAGCGTTCCTTTGCGTGCACCACTTCTTATCCATTCTTGTTCATCTGAGTCGTGGCCAGTCAGGCAGTTAGGAGTAGTCTGCCTAGAACATTCTGGTCCACGTGCCGGTTGGCTGGCGCAGACCCGCATTTCTGCTGGGACGTGGTGCCCATGTTGGGCTCGATGCTCTCGTGGTTGGCAAACGCAATAGAAGCCTTACCAGTTTAGTCGTTTTACGTGTGCAGCTCAGGGTCGCTGAGCAACCCGCAGTGCTGTGTGACATCGTCACCGTCTCCCAACTTCGTCCTCATCAACAGCTGGCTCCTCCTCGCAGCCCTCCGCCTTCGCCTTCCCCATGAACTCGCTGTTCTAGGCACTTCACGAACGTGGGTTCACATACTACTTGTTCTTTGGCCCTGTGCTTATTTCACCTCGCATGATGCTTTCCAGGTTCACCATGTCGTCAGGGTAGCAGGACTTCACTCCTTAATGGCTGACTGACAGCCACTGTGTGGACAGACCATATTTGTTTAGACATTCATTGTTGATGAACACTTGAGTTGTTTCCACCTTTGTGCTATTGCTGTGAACATTGACGTACAAGTATCTGTTTGAATCCCTGCTTTCAAGTCTTTTGGTATTTTGGGAGTTGCTGGGTCACGTGATTCTGTGTGTAGTTTTTCTGAAGAACCACTGTCCTGTTTTCCACAGTGACTATACCATTTTATGTTCCCACCAACAACTGATTCATGTATTTTTGATGACGACCGGGCACAGTGGGCACTCCAGTTATCCCAGTTGCTCAGAGGGCTGAGGCAGTAGGATCGTGAGTTCAAAGCCAGCCTGAATAACTTAGTAAGGCCCCTAACCAACTTAGTGAGAAACTGCCTCAAAATAAAAAATAAAAGGGCTGGTGATGTTGCTCAGTGGTCACGTGCCCCTGGGTTCAATGCCCAGTACCAAAGAGATATATAAATAAATATAAATATGTAAATAGATATATGTACATACTCATCAAAGCTTATATTCATATTCATGTAAATCAATCTCTCTTATAATTGCTATACTTAAATATATGTAAAATCAAAATATTTAAAATTTATATTAAAAGTTCTTAATATGGTATCTAAAAAGCCAAGTGGTATAATGTTCAGTAAAAGAAGAAAAATCCATGCAGAAACGAATTGCCATCGTTGGGGATGATTATGTTTGGCTAGAAAAACTGTATTCCAGCTATTGAAGTGACTGAGCCTCTTGATACTGACATTGTTTGAACAAAATTACCATCAATTCAGAGCCAAAGAAGTCTCTTCTTCAAAAAAATCAGAATAGTAGAAAATTTAAAAACCAATGATCATGAATATCAGCAAAAAACTAAGGAAATGCGTTTTTTGTTTGTTTGTTTGTTTTATTGTGGATGGACACAACACCTTTATTTTATTTATTTTTTTATGTGTTGCTGAGGATCAAACCCGGGCCTCACATGCTAGACGCGTGCTCCACCACTGAGCCACAGCCCAGCCCCAAAAGACATGCCTTTGAAACACATTTTTTTTGCTTCTCCATTGTGCTACTTTGTGGTAATGACTTTGACGGAGCAGCAACTTGGTGACGGGCAAGGGGATCCTGGAACATCTGCCCATGGTGGACCAAGATTCTTCTCAGCACTTACTTTAAATGTTCTAAGAGTGAGTGAATTGATTGTGACTGACTTATTAATTCCAAGTTACTGCTTTTCCTTTTCATGCATACTTTTCTGCAGTGATGAAACAGAATCAAATATTTGCAATTTGAAAAAGGTTTCAAAGGTTGGAAAAATTAAACAGAGCGAGACCCAGAGGGCAACTAGAGGGAAGCTGCAACCTTGTCGCTCCAACTTGGGATTCAAGCAGAGAAACAGTTTCTCTGCCAGGCAGTCCTCACTGCCCACCGACTTCCTGAAGTTTACCCCACATTTGTCCACTGCAATCGCCCGCCATCAGCCAGCATATCGCTGCCTTTTGAGTGCAGATCCCTGGCTGACCACTGCCTGTTATCCGCCGTTTGCCCAGCTGCCTGACTCTTGCCGACCCATCCCCCAGCCTTTTACCTGCCCACCACCCCAAGTCCACCTTTTAGCCTGCAGACCACATTCAGATGGCCTGCTGCTTGCTGCCTGCTGCTGCTTGGAAGTCCAGTGTCACAGTACCTGCAGGTGAGGTACTGGACGCCTCAGGGACACTATAAGACCACAGGGTAGAGTCTGCACTGCTTCAGCTCCATACCGCCACATGTGAAGACACACAAACAACATGAGAAAGCAAGGGAACAATTCCACGAATAGAATCCAATAGAAAACACATAGAAGAAATGTCAGAGACATAGTTGAGAAAATACATAGTTAGATTGATCTTCAAAATAAAGGATGGTATTGGAGAGAATATACAGGAAGTGAACAATTACTTCAGTAAAGAGGCAGAGATTATAAAAAGGAATCAAACAAATCTTCAAAATGAAGGAAACAATAAACCAAATTAAAAATTCATTGGAAAGTATCATCAACAGACTAAACCACGTGGAAGACAGAACTTCAGACAATGAAGACAAAATATATACTCTTGAAAATAAAGTCAGCTGCACAGAGAAGATGGTAAGAAACCCCAAACAGAACCTCCAAGAAACATGGGACAACGTGAAAACACCAAGTGTAAGATTTACTGGAATAGATGAAGGCCTGGAGATACAAATCAAAGGAGTACACGATCTTGTCAATGATGTAATGTCAGAAAACTTCCCAAATCTAAAGAATGAAATGGAAAATCAAGTACAAGAGGCTTATAGGACCCCAAATGTATACAATTACAGCAGGCCCACACCAAGGCACATCATAGTGAGAATGACTAACATACAGAATAAGGACAGAATTTTAAAGGCTGCAAGAGAAAAAAACAAATTACATGTAGGGGGAAACCAGTTCAGACCTCAGCTGATTTCTCAACCCAGACCCTTAGTGCCAGGAGGTCATGGAACAACATATTTCAAGTTCTAAAAGAAAATGGAAGCCAACAAGGAATTTTATATCCAGCAAAATTAAGCTTCGGATTTGAAGATAAATAAAAACCTTCCATGATAAACAAAAGTTAAAAGAATTCCACAACTAGAGAGCCTGTACTACAGGACATTCTCTGCAAAATATTCCATGAGGGGGAAAAAAAAAAAAAACAAATGAAAACCAGCAAATGGAAGAACTACACTAAAGGAAGTGTCAATCAAAGGAGAAACTAAGTCAAGTTAAAAACCAAAATGACTGGGAGTACAAATCATTTCTCAATCATAACCCTGAATGTTAATGTCCTAAACTCATCAGTGAAAGGACACAGATTGGCAGATTGGATTAAATAAAAGACCCAACAATGTGCTGCCTTCAAGAGGCTCACTGAAAGGAAGCTGAAGCAGGCCAGCAACTCAGAAAGCAGGCAGGGAAATTCACACACAGAAAGGTTTATTTGCAGGGCTGGGGATATAACTCAGTTGGTAGAGTGCCTGCCTCACAAGCACAAGGCCCTGGGTTCAATCCCCAGCACCGGGGAAAAAAAAAAAGAAAGGTTTATTTGCCAGTTAGGATCTGACAAAGGCCATTGCCCATAAAATGAGAGAGGGCAGGGGAGATCTAAGCCTGGGGTGTTTTATAGGGCTGCTCCCTAGAACTGCTCCATGCAAAGCTGTTTTTGTGTAAAATGCAGGAGTGATATTTGTGATAAGCCCCTAGGAGAACAAAGGGAGGCCTTTGGCTAAGTCGGTTGACAGGTGATGAGACCGTTGACAGGTGATGAGACGTTATCTGTTACCAATCTCTTTGTGTAAAAGCCTCTAGGATGGGGAGGAACTGTCTCTAGATGTGGTGAGTGACCTTTGGGTGGAGGAAGCAAGTGCCTCTGAGCCAGACAAGCAAGCTTAACTAGGAGAATTTTCTATTGGCCTTTTGTTTCTATGCTGGGAAATGAAACATATTCCTATAATGGGTCAATGAGGACAAGTACTTATGTAAGTGTCCCCCAGGTATCAGGACACGGACCTTATACTCACCTCCTAGGAAAAGATGTCCACAGACTGAAGGTGAAAGGTTGGGAAAAAACACATCACTCATGAGGACCGTGTAAACAAGCAGCGGTCTCCATCCTCATATGGATAATGTGGACTTCAAGCCAAAGGTAGTCAGAAGGGACAAAGAAGGGCACTGCATACTGTTTCAGGGACTCACACACCAACAAGACATAACAAGCGTAGATATTTATGCCCCAAACAATGGAGCAACTGTGTTCGTCAAACAGCCCTTCTCAATTTCAAGAACCAAATAGACCACAACACAATAATACTGGGTGACTTTAACACACTCTCTCACCACTGGACACATCTTCCAAACAAAAACTAAACAAAGAAATTATAGAATTAAATGATATAATCAGTGATTTAGATTTATTGGATACATATAGAGTATTCATCCATCATTGAGTGAATACACTTTCTTCTCAGCAGTACATGGATCCTTCTCTTAGGCCTCAAAGCAACTCTCAGCAAATACAAAAAACCAGAAATCCTACCCTGCATTCTATCAGATCATCATGGAATTAAACTTGAAATAAACAATAAAATAAAAAAGTAGAAGCTACTCCAACACCTGGAGACTAAATAGCATGCTACTGAAGGATGAATATATATAAGAAGAAATTAGGGAGGAAGTAAAAAAATACTTAGAGGTAAATGAGAACACCAATACAACATACCAAAATCTCTGGGACACTATGAAGGCAGTACTAAGAGGAAACCTGATCACATTGAGCTCATACATTAAAAGAATAAAAAGTCAACAAATAAATGACCTAACATTACATCTCAAAATCCTAGGAAAAGAAGAACAAATCAGCACCAAAAGCAGTGGAAGACAGGAAATAATTAAAATCAGAGCTGAAATCAATGAAGTTGAAATAAAAGAAACAATCAAAAAAATTGACAAAACAAAAAGTTGGGGGGCTGGGGTTGTGGCTCAGTGGTAGAGTGTTGGCCTCGCATGGGTTCGATCCTCACCACCACATAGAAATAAAATAAAGGTATTGTTTCCACGTACAACTAAAAAAATATTTTTAAAAAAGTTGGTTCTTTGAAAAAAATAAAATTGATAAGCCATTAGCCAAGCTAACAAAGAGAAAGAGAAAACTCAAATTACTAATATTTGTGATGAAAAAGGAAATATCACAACAGATACTACTGAATACAGAAGATAATTAGAAACTATTTTGAAAATCTGTATTCAAATAATCTCAAAGACATTGACAAATTTCTAGAGACATATCACAGATATATGACCTATCCAAACTGAAGCAGGAGGACATGCACAATTTAAATAGATCGATTTCAGGCAATGAAATGGAAGACACCATCAAAAGCCTACCAACCAAGAAAAGCCCAGGACCACAAGGATTCTCAGCCGAGTTCTATAAGACCTTCAAGGAACTCATTTCAATACTCCTCAAATTATTCCATAAAAAAGAAAAGGAGGGAACCCTTCCAAACTCATTCTATGAGGCTAATATCACCCTGATAACAGAACCAGACAAAGACACCGCAAAGAAAGACAACTTCAGACCAATGTCCCAGATGAACACAGATGCAAAAATTTTCAATAAAATTCTGGCAAATCACATACAAAAACATATTTAAAAGATAGTGCATCATGATCAAGTTCATCCGTGGGGTTCATCCCAGGGATGCAGGGTTGGTTCAACATATGGAAATCAATAAATGTAATTCATCATATCAGTAGAGTAAAAACAAGAGTCATATGATTGCTTCAACAGACACAGAAAAAGCATTTGACAAAATACAGCACCCCTCATGTTCAAAACACTAGAAAAACTAGGGATAGCGGAACATACCCCAACATTGTAAAAGCTATCTATGCTAAACCCAAGGTCAACATCATTCTCAATGGAGAAAAATTGAAAGCATTCCCTCTAAAAATTGGAACAAGACAGAAATGCCCTCTTTTACCACTTCTATTCAACATCATCCTTGAAACTCTAGCCAGAACAATCGGACAGACAGAAGAAATTAAAAGAATATGAATAGGAAAAGAAGAACTTAAGCTCTCACTATTTGTCAAAAATATGATTCTATATTTATAAGATCCAAAAAAATCCCACCAAAAGTCTTCTAGAACTAATAAATGAATCAGCAAAGTAGCAGGATATAAAATCAATACTCATAAATCAAATGCATTTCTCTACATAAGCAATAAATCCAATGCCAGAGACATTAGGGAAACTAGCCCATTCACAATAGCTTCAAAACAGACAAACAAACAAACAAACAATCTTGGGAATCAATCTAACAAAAGTGGTGAAAGACCTCTACAATGCAAACCACAGAACACTAAAGAAAGAAATTAAGACCTTAGAAGATAGAAAGATTTCCCTTGCTCTTGGATAGGCAGAATTAAACTGTCAAAATGGCCATATTACTAAAAGATTTATATAGATTCAATGCAATTCCAATTAAAATCCCAATGACATTCTTCATGGAACTAGAAAAAGCAATCATGAAATTCATTTGGAAAAATAAGAGACACAGAATAGCATAGGCAATCCTTAGCAGGAAGAGTGAAGAAGGAGCCGGGCGCGGGGGCGCACACCTGTAATCCCAGCACTTGGGAGGCTGAGGCAGGAGGATCGCAAGTTCAAAGTCAGCCTCAGCAACTTAGCGAGGCCCTAAGCAACTCAGTGAGACCCTGTCTCTAAATAAAATACAAAATAGGCTGGGGTTGTGCCTAGTGGTGCAGTGCCCCTGGGCCCAACCCCCCGTAAAAAAAAAAAAAAAAAAAAGGAAGAGTGAAGCAGGAAGCATCACAATACCAGATGTTAAACTACTCTGCAGTCATAGTAAAAAAGAAAATGGCATGGTATTCACACCAAAATAGACACTTGGACCAATGACACGAAATAGAAGACAGAGACAAACCTAAACATGGTCGTCTCATACTAGACAAAGATGCCAGAAATACAGCCTATTCAACAAATGGTGTTGGTAAAACTGGAAATCCATATGTAATAAAATGAAATTAAACCTCTATCTCTCATCCTGCACAAAAATCACCTCAAAGTGGATCAAAGGCTTAGGCACTAGAACAGAGACCCTGTGCCTAATAGAAGAAAAAGTAGGCTCAAATGTTCATCCTGTTGGCTTGGGACCTGACTTCCTTAACGAGACTCCTAAAGCACAAGAGGTAAAATTAAGAATTGCTGGGCACAGTGGTGCACGCCTGTAATCCCAGCGGCTCAGGAGGCTGAGACAGGAGGATCGCAAGTTCAAAGCCAGCCTCCGCAATTTAGTGAGGCCCTAAGCAACTCAGTGAGACCCTGTCTCTAAATAAAATACAAAAAATAGTGCTGGGGATGTGGCTCAGTGGCCGAGTGCCCCTGAGTTCAATCCCCAGTTCCAAAAATAAATAAATAATTAATTAATTAAACAGAATTTGTGACCATGAAAGCTTTATTTCATTGTGATGCTTTTCTAAAATGAAAATATCTTTTTAAAAATATTCAACTGATGTTTAATAACTAATGCTTTGCATTATGATAAAGTTAGAGAAACAAAAGTTTACCTTGGAGGGTGGTTTAAATATTAACAAATAATAATTTACATCTGGGAAATCACAAGCAATGATCAGGAATCCATGGGGGCATGTTGCCAGCATCAGTTGGTATGAGAGCTGTTCACAGAAGAGGGCTGTCCTATTTGTACAGTAAAGTTCACAACAAATGTAAAATGCCTTAATCACCTTAGAGCTGAAATACTGTCAAGAATAAGAGAAACAAATGCTTCTGGTTACTTTTTAAAATCTGTCTGATCACTTTTTGATGGTGCACCAAATACAGCCCCACGTGAACACGAGGACCAGACTCATCCTGAGAACAGCGTCGTCTGGACAAAAGGTACCTGGAGGGCGTGACCCAAATGACAGGAAGATAGGCAGGGCAGGCATAGGAAGTCAGAGGCTGGAGACAGACATTGGCATGAAAACTTCTTGTGGCCAGGTATATGACGAGGAGCAAACAGGACAGGCTGCACATCAGTGAGAGCTGCTCCCAGAAGTGCTCGGGCTGAATCTGCACCCTTCCTCAGCTCATTATCTCAATATGTACAAATGCTACTTTTGCAAAATGAAATTGGATAACCTTTCTTAGCATTACATATTTGTATGTGTGTGTGTGTGTGTGAATTCAATAAGCAGATGGACTATTCTATGTGTTTTAAAAACAAAAAAACATGTATGGCCCCATGGGAATCAAGATGAAATACAACCAAGGCACTCCACATACAGAGACTGAATACGAATACACGAGCATTGGAAGCCTTTTGGTGTGAATAGATGATTGACTGTTATGTGATCTACCTATCTAGGATGATTTGAACAAAGTGGAAAAGTTAATAAAGCTATACTGTAAAAAATTAGAAAGCTGCATGCTTAATAGGCCCATCCTCTAGTCTGTTAAATTTTAGCAAAAGATATTAATATACTGCCTAAATTTTAAAATAAATTAAAAAGTATAGAAATTGGAAGTGAATCATCACTGGGTGATAATGTGATTATGGGAAAAGTGCTTATCAAATAGCAATTAAGTAGATGCCCTGATTTTACATTCAAAAGGTATGAAAAATTAACGTCTTTAGATTTTTTTCCATTGGAGAATTTATATCCTATGAATACATGATTCACACAAAGCAAGCACATATTTGACGTAAATGTTCTGATTTAAGTTCTACAATTTCATCTAAAATACTTTTGATCAATAATTTGTAAAAAAACAAAAACAAAACGAATGTCTTACTTGGATCTTGAACCAATTCACAAACTTTGCTTAGTGTAGTCTTACTGAACTTCAGAAATGGCCTTAAGTTTCTTTTTTAAAAAAAAGAAAAACACACAAAAAACACTATCAGCCAGTGTCATCTTTACAATATATTTCAGCAGGCTGAAGTTAATAGAAAATTAGTTAAGATCATTCCTTGATCAAAAGAAACTCACATGGCATTTGTCTCAGTTGAAAATGAGAGGACTGGAGACATAGCTCAGTAACAGAGCACTTGCACTGGCCCTGATTTCAATCCCCAGCACTGGAAAAAAGAAAAGATAAAAGAAAATGAGAGAAGAAGTAGGTTTTGCAGGGCCTGGGCTGTAGCTCAGTGGTAGAGCACTTGCCTAGCACGTGTGAGGTCCTGGGTTTGATCCTTAGCACCACATAAAAATCAATAAATAAAATTTTACAAAAATTGATGAGCTTATTTCCATTAAAGTGAGGAAAACAAAATTCTCATTTTTAAAAATAAATTGGAGGAACTGGGGACTGAGCTCAGGGGCACTCTACCGCTGAGCTGCATCCCCAGCCCTTTTTATTTTTAGAGACTGGTCTCCCAGACTGCCTTGAACTTTGACCCTCCTGCCTTCCTCCCGGTGGCTGGGGCTGCAGGGGTGTGCCTTCATGCCCAACCTACACCAGTTTTCCATTTTTCCCAATGTTTTCTTTACCCACTTTTATTCAGGGAAAAAACCAAAAACATTAAAAAATAAAGATTTCCACCAGATGCAATGGCACACACCTGTGATCCCAGGGACTCAGGAGGCTGAGGCAGCAGGTGACAAGATCACAGAAGGTGACAAGTTCTAGGAGAGCCTGGCCAACATAGGGAGATCCTCTCAAAATAAGAAGATCTCAAAAAATAAGAAGAGCTGGGGATCCAGTGCGGTGGCAGAGCCCCAGGGTTCAGTCCCCAGGACAGCTAAAAATATCAAACGCATCTTTTCTTTTGCTTCAGGCTCAGTGAGGCTTGGCAGGGCAGTGAGACTGGGATAACTGGGAAGGAGTGTGAGAGGACCGTCTGAGTGACAGTGCTGCCCCGTGTCCTGGGAGGGTCTGAGTCACAAAGGTGTAGGCATTTGACAAAACTCAGTAACTGTGTACTTACAAGCCAGGCTTTTCATTGTTAAGTTTTACATGAGAAAAAACCGTGAGTAATGACCTCCAGTTAAGGACGGATGTGTTGCAACATTTAGAACAAAATGGATTCATGATGGTGATGAAGTGCTGGCCTCACCCAAGGTGAACCCCAGAGGGCAATGCAGGTGGACTCTGCTGCCTGCACCCCCACACGAGTGGTGGGGGAAGGTGGCACTCCTCCTCCACAGGCACCTGACTGCTTGTCCCTCTGAGAGTTGGTGAGGTCCAGCACCAGCTCCTCTGGCCTGCTGAGTCTCGCCAGGTGGGACATCCAGGGTGAACCTGGCACTGGGGGAGAGGAGTGCGGACTGCATGCCAAGAGCAGGTGAGGCAGGTGAGGCCTGGGCCTCTTCCTCTCCCCTCACCTTCCCTCCATTCTGCCAAGCACAAGGTAAGGCCAGGGCTGGCATTCACCAGAGAAGAAAAAGGAGCCCAGGGCTGAGCACAGCTCAGTGGCAGTGTGCGCTCTTAGCAGGCACAAGGCCCTCCGCGCCACCCAGCCCGTGCGCACACATGAAACAAAGACATACAAGTCCTTCTTAGATTCAGTTTACTGCTTGCACAGATAGGAAAAGTTGTCCAAGGGTCCAGCTCCGCACGGATCTTGAGCAGGGAGACATTGAAAAAGTGACCAAAGAGCCTGTGCCACACGCATGACAGGGCACCCTGTTGCAGGGGAGTCGGGGCCCTGGAGGGTGAGCAGAAGCCTCAACTTCGTCAGAGCTGGAGGCACGTGGGGCCTGGCCCAGCCTGGGAGCACGCGGGGTGCTCTGCCAGGACGCAGACTCCACTGTGGCTCGAGCCTCGACTGTGCGGCCTCTGTGGATACCCGCGAGGGCGCCAGGGCCGAACTCCCTGACACTCCCATGTCACCGTCCCAGTGGCCTCCTCCCCCAACTACTCCCCCAGACGCCTTTGAAAGTACAGACTGGGGGCCCAGCCCAGCCCCAAGGGAAAGAAAGGTAACTCATCAACTTAAGAAAAGCTGCTCCATGTCATTCGGGAAGGGGGCTAAGGACGATCAGATGCCCGGGAAGGTGTCAACAGGACAGGTGGCCAGCGCTCTGCACACACCTGTACTGAGCGGGTGGCTCTCGGGGCAAATCTATCCCAGAAGGCAGCAAATTGGGCTCCAGCATTTATAACAGTGAACACCAGAGTGACAACACGCTGAACTCAGCACCGCGAGGCCTGGTCTGTGAGGCTGGGTGACAACAGGCGGAAGAGCAGAGGCGCTGGTGGCCCCTGAGGTGGCCCTCAACGTCCCCCCTTCCTGCTGTGCACACTCTGTAATCTCCTCCCAAGTGCAGGCTGAACCTGACCAAGCAGAATACAGCAAGAGGTAACAGGGTGTCTGTCACTTCTGAAGCCAGGCTACAGGAGACGGCTGCCTCTCTGTGTGCCCAGTCAGATGCCATGCCGGGAGCTGCACTATGGAGAGACCTCCAGCCACAAAGCAGAAGAGAATGAGGGTCAGGGTCCCTTTGTCCGTTTGCCTGCGAGGACCTGAATCCTGCCAGCAACCTCATAGCAAGAAGACCAGGGCAGCTCTCTGTGGAGCCACCCCACAGCCTATGGGATGCCCTCTAGCCACGCCTGCATTCTGAACACGGAACCTGGGAAGTGGCATTAGTCTGAAGCTGCTAAGTTGCAGGGTAATTTGTCAGCAACAGCACCTCTCTCTTTCCTCTTACAGCGACAGGAGCCTGGCCTGGTCAGCCCCTCACAGGGAGTGCAGGCCCATTCCCTTCCCCTCCTCGGCTGCCCCCACCCCAGCTCAGGGGGGCACAGTGTGGATGGAGAGGGTGGAGTCTGATCAACCTTCCAGGTCCAACTGCTAGGAAGCTGCTGCCCAGGAAGCTGGTGAGGAGCAAGACCCAGAGCGAGCAGGCCCTGCGTGCAACAGAAAGAAGGAGAGAGAAGGGGAGCAGTCGCACCACAAGTCCTCGGGGCTGCTCCCCGAACAGTCGGACCCCTCTAAGGAAGAGGACCCCACCTCTGCACCCTCCTGGTCTCCTTCCAAGTCCGATGGGTTGGAATACTTCATTTAATCACAGATTCCCACAGGAAATTCCCAAGTCAAAGCTGGGAGCATGGCGACCTCTGGGGTGTGAAAGGCCAGCCCCTCCTGTCACCCTCAACCCCATCCCTCCTCCAGAGTTCACCTGCCGCCTGCTCTGGGCAGCTGTCCTCAGGGCCTGGGGGTCTCGGTCTCACCTGTCTTCCCAGCCCCCTGTCCCCCTGACCACCCTTCCTTTGCAGCCTTGCCGCTGTCCCGCTCTGAACTGAGGTGTTCTGTTCTCTTGTTTCTGCAGCGCTGGGGAGTAAGCTGGATCCCCAGCTCCTCGGCAAAGGAGAGGGCCTGTTCCTCCAGTGTTTCTTATTGAAATTCACCCTGGTTACAGGGGACACAGGGATCTGTCCTCAGGGTCCCTAAGCAGGCGTGCCTCCTTTCATGGCCTCCCCCTGCCTGGCTGCGGTAAGGCCCCCCTCGGTCTGCTCTTACAGACCAGCTCCCTGGCAGCTCAGCCTCTAAGAGCCCAGGACTCAGAGCATCAGTATGGTCGGGTCTGAGGCCAAGGTACAGCCAAAGGAGAAGAAGCAAGAGTATGGGGCCCACAGGACCCGTGCGGACTCGGATGAGGGGCCAGCAGCCGGCTCCTGTGGAATTCTCAGGGTTTGGGTGCCCTCACCAGATCCATAGCTAGAAAAAGGCCGGCCCTGTAGCCAGTTCGAATAGGCAAGGGCAGCGCTTCCTCCCGGCTTTGTCCCAGCATCCCCAAACATACCCATAGTCCTTTTAGGAATGCTCAGGTCTCATTCAAGAGCCCTGTCAGCACTGGCTCTGTTATGTGAACTGGGTGGTCCCTTTCAACTACCAGAGTCAGGATCAGGAGGAGCTGTCTGCAGGCACTGGGGAAACAGGAAGGCGCAGCTCCTGGCTCCCATTACCAGGTTCCCTCCACTGCAGCTTGCACCCCCAACACTCACCTTGTGAGCACAGACAGGCTTCCTGGGCACAGGTCCTGCAGGCCTCTTTCAGCATGGCAAATATGGAGGCCAAGGTGCTGCCCAAGAAAGCAAGAAGCTGAAGCCCTGCAGTGGGGAGACATGTGGAGGACATGGGCCCTGTGAGTGCTGGCCTGACACCCCCTCCACACCCACCAGAGGAGCAGGGGGCAGCCAAGGGAGCAGGCAGGCCCACTCTCCCTGGGAGGAAGCATGGAGTCAGACAAAGACGAAAAGGCAGGAGTGAAGGACAGGCTGGGAAAGGCAAAGGTGGGGGTGGATGGAAAGACAAAGGGGGAAGAGAACGGAGGCTGAAGAGGAGGGGGAACGGCAAGGGGGCAGAGATGGAACGGGAAGGAAAGGGAGAGAACAACAGTGGAAGGTGAAGGAAAGAGGAGGAGGAGGAGGAGGAGGAGATGGAACAAACAAGACAGTAGTGCCAGGCCCAGATGAGTTCCAGGTGGACTGTCCAGAACCTTAGGGGTCAGAGCCACGCCAGGCTCCCAGGCTGTTCACAGAGGCAGCAAAACACTGGCACCAAACCAGACAGAGCACAAAGGAAACTACGGAATGATGTCCCTCAGAAACGCCGATAAGAACATCCACAGAATATTCTGGAAAGGGACAGCAGTAAGATCAGAGTTTGCTAGGGACTGGGGAGATGAACAGGCAAAGCAGAGAGAGAGCGGGCAGTGAAACTCTCCTATGATACAGCACTGTGGGTCCACGTCGTTGTGCACTTGCCCAAACCCACAGAAGGGCCCCGGCACTGACAGTGCCCTAATGTGACTATGGATGGAAAGGGTGTGTCCTGGAGGGAGGTGGGGGTGGGCAGGGACGTATGGGACGTGTCCGCACCTTCTGCTCAATTTTGCTGTGAACCTGAAACTGTTGCGAAGTCTGTTTTTAAAAAATCCTACACAGATTCAGCAGGCCCTTGATCCCGCCATCTGCATGGGGTTCATAACAAAAGTGCAAGTGTAGCTCGACACTGGTGAGTTCAGTTGCAAAATATTGATTGATCAAAGGGCAGACGTAAGAAAATCTGTAATTATCTCAAAGCCCCCCAAATCCAGAATCCTTCCCTATAGTTTTAAAACCCATTGATAATGGCAATCAGCAAAGCAGGAGAGCAGGTGCTCATGAGGCTGTGGGGCGGCCACCTCCGCACACTGGAGGCATCAAGTGATTCTCCCTCTAGGGCAGCACCTGGCACCACTGTAAACTCCCGAAAAGCGAGCCACTTGTCCAGGCGCTCTGATCCTAGACTCCCACGCACACGGCATTGTCCAGGACTCTGATTCTAGACTCAGATGGCACAGTCGTAAAGCACAGGATGTTCACCGGCTGCCCATCTCAGCAGAATCCTGGAAATCCCTTTCTGTATCATCAGGAGGGATAGTCATACAGTGGGTCACTCCCTAGGGTTATAGTGGGAACGATCTGTGTATGGCAGATCAATGATCTGTGTAGGCAATGCCAGGTAAGTCCCTGTATCAAGGGGCTTTGTCTCCTCATGACTGTGTCCCCAGCACCCAAACATGCGTGGTACATAGCAGGAGCGTGGTCTATGTTGTTGAATTGATGAAAAATGTTGAAGAATGGTCCCATTTAAATAAAAAGGGAAAAGGCCTTGATTCTAGATAAATATCCTTGAAAATACAAAGGAAACATAAAAAAGCACACCCAAGAAATTGTTAATGGTGGAGAGTACTGAGAGGGTGAAGGCTTGGTGCAGGACACCCTCTTCACTGCGTGCCTTCTGGGACACCTGACATCTTCTGGGATTGTGTTGCTTTTCTAATAAAACCTGGTTTCAGGCTATTTAACTCATTAGAGCCTCAGTTTCCCTATCTGTGATATGAATAATAACTGAGGGTTATTATGGCATTTAAAAAACAGATAAAATCCTGCAGGTAAGCACTTTCCATACAGTTCCCTGGCACTTGCTATGTACCCAGTAAGCACGCTATTGCTATATATAGAGAAAAGACACCCAAGAGTATTTTTTAGACTATGGGAATCCAGCTCCAGTCTCAGCCTCTGAACCTGTGTTTACTTTACCCAGAACATTCTTTCCCAGGACAGCTGCTGGGCTCATTCACTGACATAATTACACCCTGCTCAAGTAAAATCCAATGGAAAGGTCATTTCCCATCAATCTCATTGACGATGCACCCTGTTTCCACACCACCGTTCCCTGTGCCCTTGACCTTACTTATATTTCTTCCCGCAGGTGAATACTGCCTGCCATATTATGTACTTCTTGCCCATTTCCTCTCATTACAGTATAAGCTTGAGAAGAAACACTGTTTTGTCTCAGCAACTAGAACCATGCCTGACGTGAGGGAGGCATCCAACAATAATCGTGGAATGAACAGACACTTGAAATATGCCATCAGGGAAATAAAATAAGCCATGGAAACTACAGGTGACCAGGAAAGGTTTCCCAAAGAAGGTGCTCTCCGAGCAGGACCTGAAGGCAAGTGGAGGAAGAGCAGGGGCTGGTAATGCACAGAGCCAAGGCCTGGCCAGGGCGGGACGGGGCCGGAGGCAAAGGGAAGAAGTCTGAGACGACCCGCGGAGGAACTGGGCCTTTGAAGCTTTGTGAATCTACAGTGCTGCGCTCTGGAAAGGAATGCGGCACAGGAGCGGATTGGGAAGCTGGGAGTTTCTTAAGGACACTGCCATTCTCCAGGAGAGGGGCAGGAACCTGAGCTGAGGATGCGGCCGCAGGGCAGGCCTACAGTGACAGGGGTGGGAGGTAAAGCCCTTCAGTCGCCCACCCACTCGGGAGGGAGAACGGGCAATCACTGGACACTGCCTGCAGGGCGGGGCGGGGAGGAGGGTGGCGCCAGGGCTCCGGGGCGCACGGCAAGTGGGGCGGACCCGCGCAGCCGGAGCACGGGTCTTCAGTGGAGGCCAGGCCTTCCAAGGAGGCTGGAGAAGCCCACGGCCCGGCGCTGCCGCACGCTCACTTCGGCCGCGCACGCCGGCTCCGCGGTGCCGAGGTCCCGGGCAGCTGGTCCCGCAGGTTGGCCCGGGGCAGGATGGCCACGCCGGCCGAGCGGCGCACACAGGACGTCGCGGGGCTCGCGACGCCGAGTGCGTCCCTCGGGCTCCCAGGGCGGGCGGAGGCCGCAGCAGCCTGCCTGCCGCACACTGACGCCACCGACGGACGGGAGACGGGTGGCTTCGTCTGCACCGGGGCACGCGACGCGCGCCCGGGCCCGCGGGAGTACGCGGGAACAGCACCTCCCAGGGGCCTCCGCGGCGCCCCCCGGGGGGGGGGGGGGCGGGAGGGGCGTGGTCAGGGCAGGAAAGGAGCGTGGTCAGGGCCTGGCTCCTCGGCTCCTTCCGAGCGCCTCCGAGCCCGGGTGCCGCCGTGTCCGGGATTCCCTCGGGCGGCGGAGCTCGGGACTCCCCGCGCCCCGGCAGTCCCGCGGTCCCGCAGGGCTCGAGTGCGGAGCGGCCCTGGAATCCCTTGCGGAGGCCGGAGGGCGGAGCGGAGCGTAGGGAGGAGCCTCGAGGCCGCGCGGCAAGGAAGGCGGAGAGGATTTAGAAGTAGTGCTCATGGGCTGGACTGATTGGCAGTGGGACGATAGGAAAGAAATCGAGGGAAGGTCAATATTTTTTGCCTCGTTAGTGGGGTGCCAAGAAGTGCCTACACTTGGGGAAGCGACAGCGCCTGCGGAGGGGCGGTGGCAATAATCAGTGGTATTGACCGTGGCAAGTTCGTAATGCCATCAGACATCATAGTGGAGACACTGAGTGGACAGGAGCATACGACAGCCAGCAAGCTGGAGAGGGGATTGGCCAGATGGACTGGTGTGGGGAATGACCTCGCGGAGAGGCTGAGATCAGAGCCTTGGGACTGACATGCCCACATTCAGAGATCAGCAGAGGACCTGGGGGAGGCTGAGTCAATTGAAACTGGAGACATGGTGGCTGGATTGGGAAACAGCACCAGTGGAGGGCTCGACCAGGGCTTGCAGGGAGGGTTGGGACAATGCCTGCTTGGAGAGGAAGGAGGAATGAGAGGTGCTGCAGTGGGGGTCATTAATGTGGGTCGCACCTGAGCAGAAAGAAGAAGCAGAGGCTAACAGCAGACATCAGAGGTTTATCTCTCCTTCCAGATGTGGGCACTACAACTTGTAGGCTGAGAAGAATGATCCAGAAGGGAAGAGAAATTGATGATGCAGTGGAGAGAGTAGAGGCACTGAGTGGGTAAAAGGTGAGGGAACCCAGTGTCCATGTGGGAAATTGGCCCCCAGTTCCTTGTAATGGGAGGAAGAGGGCCTGGTCCAGAGGGTGTGGGGGATCCCTGATCCCTAGAATTTCTGAATGTGCTACCTTACGTGGCAAAACAGAGTGCAAATGTGATTGAAGATAAAAGACCTGGATGTTAGGGAGATTATCCTGGACTTTCCAGGTGGGCCCCAATGCAGGCACAGGGGTCCTTAAAAGTATAAAGAAGGAGGTGGCAGAAGAGGAGGATGGGTCAGACAGGTGCAACACACTGCTGATTTTGAAGATGAAGAGAGGGGCCATGGACCCAGAATTATGGGTGGCCTCTCAAGTGAGAAAAAATGAGGAAATGGACTGTCCTCAAGCTTCTAGAGAGGAATGCAGACCTGACTACTAACACCTTGTTGGGAGCCCATAGAACTGCTGAGTAAGAAGTGTGTGTTTTGAGGGAGAGTAGTAGAGATTTAACCCAGAGGTAATTTGCTGCTGAACTATATCCCCAGCCCCTTATTTTTTTATTTTGACACACCATACCCAGCTTCCATGGTGTTTTAAACCAAGTTCATGGTCATTAGTTGTGATAGCTATAGATAACTAATACACAGGGCCAGGGATTTGAGACAATGAGGCCATTCTCAGAGAAGGATGAAGCCAGGCCTTCGACTGCTTAGCAGGCTCCTGTGAGGGAGCCTAGGGGCTGTGGAGTGAGGAGGCCACATGAAATAGTTGTCTGGCAGAGCGTGAAACCTGAAGTCCCAGGTCCCAGGCAAAAGTAGCTCTCACCCTAGGATGACCTGGTGGTCATGGAGCCGTTTCCATTTCAGAGGAAGCAGAAGTTGCTCCTAAAGATTAGAGAAGCTGGCTCTGGATTAGAGAGGCACAGGGCCTGAGTTCTCTGGGTCAGCAGCTTCTGACCTTGGGCAGGTCCTGGCACTTTTACCCCAGGTCAACCTTCTGCACCTTGCATCCTAGGCTCTGGGAAGATGGGATGAGTGAATGTCAGAGCAGAGTTGTCCTGGGCAATCCCTGGCTTCAGAGCTCATGGCAGTGTTCTCTGGATATTGTTGGGCACCCCACAAGGTAAGGCTAACAGGAAGACCCACTTACCCATTTGTGTCCCTGTGCATCACTGGGACCATGAAAATAACCCCAGGAATAACATTTCCATTCCTCCAGCCCTCCTTGTGGACCCACCCTTCCCCAATCCCTTTGACAGCTTAGCTGCGGTTACTAAAGTTAAGCTGCAACTGGTGACAGCCCAGGGACAGAGGTCTAGGATTGAATTATAATGAAGCCAGGGGGAGCCCCTGGTGGCCAGGATCTGCCAGACTTTCGTAAAGGGACTGATGGGAAAGATGCTCTTAAAATAAAGACAAAAGGGCCAAGAGGAGACCCATGCATCAATCCTAAATCCTTACATCTCAATCCCAGGCTGGGTGCTGCCCACCCAAAGTGAGGACACTTTGGGGTCCTGGACAGGAGGGGGCTTGGCTGGGGCAGTGACTGCTGTCAGATGACCATGCACTACCTGCAGGCCTTCCCCAGCCAGCCCATCCCATCACCTTTCGTCCCTCGGGGTTCCAACTTCCTGGGTCGTTTGATCTCAGGTTCAAGGTGCTTGCGCCCATGGCACTGCAAGCCATGAACTAGGTGGGTCTCCTTGTCCCCAAAATCAGTGGCACCTGGGGAAAACTTCTTCAGTCAAGAAGTGACAGTGCACGTAGCCTGACATCGGCATCATGCTTACGGACCCTAAGCCAGATCTGAAAGGCACGTCAAGCCGGATGGCTCGCAATCAGCCTTTAGTGTCTGTTCCTGGAAGCTCATGAAGGAGAGTGGTACAGAGGCAGCCCATTTCCCTACAGCTGAGCCACCCTGGAGACAAACCCCATGCCCATGAACTCTTTCCTCAGGGAGAGGCGGCCAGGCCTCAGGACCTGCCAGGCAATGGGATGTCTCCACCTCCATCCCACTAACTTACTGTGCTGACAAAGGGTGAGAGATTTTAAAAGACATTCACTAGCGTCAGATGGAGGGAAAAAATGTGCTTACTTTAGCAACCACACCTCTGACACATTGATGACACATCAGTAATACTTAAAGGGTACCAAAATTCTTTATTAGTTCATTTGGAACCCTTGATGGCAACCACATACACAAGCTCAGGTGTGCTACGGACAAGGTGCAGAGAGCAGCTCAGACAGCTCTGCAGAACTACTTGCCTCCCCCTGGTCTCTTGGCCTCAGTGGCAAATTCCAGCTTCTGTTCAGGCCGCTGGGGCCTGAGTGTGCAGCCCTGAGGAGAGGTTCAGCATCACCTTCACTTCTTCCCCAGACACTAGACTGCCTAAAAAGGCTGGGACAGGTGAATGTGGGAGAGCCCCTGGAGCTCTACCAAATCCTTCCCCCTGCCTGTAGCTCCCTCCCTCCACCCACCCCAGAGCTGCAGGGTCTGGGAAACGGGACTAGGGGCCTGACTGGTCCTCATCAGGGGCTGCCTTACAAGCCGTCCACTGGAGGAGGGGAAGGGCAGACCTGGGAGATGTCTTGGGCCCTTACTCCATCACGTCTGAACCCCAAGGATGAGGGAGTAGAGTTTGGGCAGGTCTAGCCCATGCCTGCAGGTCCCGCCCATGCCTGCAGGTCCCTGGCTAGCATTTGTCACCAAGGCCTCCAGACGCTCTGGGATATTCGGGCCACAGTCAAGCTACCCAGGGCTGGGGGCATCAAGTCCCTTCCCTCAGCAGACACCCGACTCAGTTCAGCCTCTGGGACCTCCTCTAGGTCAGAGCACAGGTCGTCCCCAGGACCTGGAGGGCTGGGCAGTGGGGACCCAGGGGCCCCTCCCGGGGCCCAGCCACTTCCCCAAGGGGCTCCAGGTGGCCCTGCCAAGGCGTCCCCCAGCAGATCCCGGAAGCTGCTACCCTCGCGCAGTGGCATGGACTCAAGCAGGTGATTCAGGAGCTCTGCTGCTACGGTCGCGTCGATGGCCTGGCACGTGGACACGAATGTGTGCACCTCGTGCATGCACTGGATGTAGCCAGCAGCGAAGCGCTCACTCGCTTCCGCTTGTAGCTGCTCGCGCTCTGAGAGTGAGAGGGAGAGAGCAGCGCCCAGTGCTGTGAGCTGCGAGAAGACGCCAGTGCGAACCCCGCTTCAGGGAGCCCTAGCTACCGAAAGGACAGGGACGCAGCTGGAGGCGAGGTGCTCCAGGGGAGTGGCATCCTGGGAGAATGCATCCCGCACCTAGTTGGCAGGCGCCGGCGTCCTGCGCCGGGTCCACGCGCCCCACCGCCACTCACCACGCGCTCGGCCCCGTAGCGCGCCCTGCACGCGCCGCACTGTCAGCTCCAGCACCTCGGCATTCTCCAGCTTGGCCTGCACCTGCGCCAGCAGGGAAGGGCCGTGAGCCTGGCCGCGCGCTCCGGGATCCACCCCGCCCTCCCCACAGCCACGGGCGCCCGCCGGGCCGCCGCACCTCGGCGCCAGCCAGCAACAGCCTCAACTCCTGCAGGCTCTCGTTGATCCGCGCACGCCGCTTCTTCTCCACCAGAGGCTTCCGGGCCTGCGGGAAGCGGGTCACTGAACCCCGGCCTCGCGAAGCCTCCCACTCGCCCTTCCGCCCGCGGCTCCCGCCCGAACCTTGCGGTCCCCGCGGGCCTCCCAGCCGTCCTCGTCCTCGCGGCCCGCACAGTCCCTGCCGGGAACCAGGGGCGGAGCCATGCCCTCACCGCCAGGAGCGCGGCTGGCCCCTCGGTGCTCCGGCGCGATCCCGCGGTCCTGCTCAGCTCCCGGCGTCTTCCGCCTCGAAGCGGCCCCGCCTCTTTTATAGTCTCTTATTTGCATCTCAATGCGCCAATTGGCAGCGCGGACTCCTTGCTGCCAGCCTCGAGGCGCGCTTCGGCCAATGGAAGCGGCGCGCTTTGTCCGGCCTGGCTGCCCCAGCCGGTAGGCAGCTGGCGGGGCGGGGCCCCCAGCCGGGCCTCCAACAACCTCCCCAGGGGTGGCCCCCGGGGGCGGTGACCCGGGGGCTGCGGCCTTCAGTGCGCTTGTTTCACTCGCTCGATTGCCGCAGGACCCTGGATCTGGCGTGCTTGCGAGAGGGGGCTGATCCATCCATCCCTTCCTTCCTCCTTTTTTCCCTCCCTCCTTCCTTCCTTCCTTCCTTCCTTCCTTCCTTCCTTCCTTCCTTCCTTCCATCCATCCATCCATCCATCCATCCATGAGTTAGCTCCTCCCTTAGTACCCTAAACGCGCCACCCAAGAGTAGCGCTCCAGCCAGTCACCAGTGGTCGGGGTCTGAAGAGGCAAAACCAAAGTCAAGTCCGTGGATCTGGGGCGGGCTTCGTGTTCAGGATGGGGTGGATGCGAAGCCCCTGGGAAGTGGGGGTCAATTGTGCAGCCGGTGTAGGGGGTGTCCTGCGATCCCCTCGCGTTTACTGCGGGCTCTGTGGACACCGAAGCTCTCCACTGCACCAGATCCTAGTGCGGGGAGGTCCCGGGAGCCCCTTCCCAGACCCATCTTCCTTTAGGCTCTCTTCTCCTGGTTACCCACTCTTCCCCCTGCACCCCCCACACCCTGCCAGGCCTCCCCTGCCTCCCCCCACCGGATAGCCATTGTTTCCTGGTCACCAGCCCTTTCCCCTTTGAATTCCGCTCATTTCTCCACAGTCCTCTTAGATTTCGCCCCCCCCCTCTTCCTTTCGTTCCCCTCCCCCACAGACCTTCCTTGGTCTTTCCCGCATCCCATGAACCCACCTTTCCCCGGTCCCCACCGCTTCCATCCCCCCTCCTCCTTCGCTCCAAATCCCTGTCGTGCGTCCTGTCCCCCCACGTCCCGCCTCGGCTCTTCGCCCCCGCATCCTCCCGCCCGGCCCGCCAGAACTGCCGTCTGGCCGCTGTAACTTGATGCCCGCGACAGTTGGCAGCTGCAGCCGCTTCAGCAGAGAAAAGCAGCGGCAGCGCCAAGAGCGACAGGTGTTCGCCGCGCCTTTGTCTCTCCCGCTTTGTCCCTCAGTCTGCACGGCCACGCTTGGGTCGGCCAGACGCCCGCGACCCCCACAGTCCGCCGCCCATCTGGCCTCCGCGGGGAGCCTGGGCCACGGGACCGCGCCCCTGGGCAGCACCCTGGGGACCCGACCTGGCCCTCCCTTCCCCCTCGCAGCCTGTCAGAGTCCTTGCACCCAGATGCCTTCTGGGCACTCGGCCTCTGCCCACTCCAGCCTTCTTCCTGAACACGCTCTGGACCCACCTTGGGCGAGGGCCTCCTGGTTGTTCAGGCCTCAGTTCCCTCTCCATGCCTTTAGGAGAACCCTGCCCCATCCAGTCGCTTGGGGCCCCCACCCCCATCCCCGCAGCAGCCTGACCTTAGTCCTGCACTGCTTTCCTTTGCTGGCATTGTCGGGATCTGCTTGGGAGCTCCTCCAGGTTGAGCGTCCCTGCTCAAGGGCACAGTGTGACTAAGACTCCTTGCCACTTCCAGCACTCCTGCACAGAACCTGACCCCATGGAAGTTCTGGGTAGGGAAGGGTCCCAATCTGCCTAGCCTGGCTGGAAAGCTGCGGGGAGGAGTGCCCCAAGGACTGCAACAGCTGGGCAGAAGACCCCTCACCCTCCACCCTCTGGAAGACAGGTCTGGCAAACCTGTGGCTCCCACCAGAGGGACCACCACAGGCTTCAGGCATGATTTGGGTGGAAAGGTTTAAAAGTCCCCAAAGTCACCTCACTGACCTCCCTGAACACCTGGGAGCCCCTCCTGCCCACTCTCACCTATTCTTACTCTGCCTCTGGGTTACTCTTGTATGTTCCCGAGACTTCCCCCAGCCTATCATCACTCATCCAGCACACACACACACATCCCCAAGTTCAAAAGCCTGGCTCTTTTCCATGTACCCTCCAGGGGGGCTGCTCAGACACCTAATCAATCTTCCCCAACTCCTAATAGTGAGACTGAGAGGGTGGGGGCCAGATTGGTGGATCCTAATGGAGTCTATAGATGGCCTGTGACTTTGTTGTCCTTTACTATTTAGACATCACCTCCTAGGGAAGGAGGCTCCCAAGAGAGTACAATTAAATTTCTGCTACTTTAAGAAACAGGGAAAGATAAACTCAGTAATAATTTTTGCACTCCGGTTTGCAACCTCTTTCATCATCTTCCCATTATCCAAGTGAACCAGGCCAAAAATGCTTTAGGGTGCTTTTCATGAAAGAGTTCACACTGGGACAGCATGGTCAGGGAACAGGGGTTGCGGGGGGCCTCTAGAAAGAGATGGAGAGAACACCTGATTGTTGGAGAATTAGCTTTGGGGGGCAGAAAAGGACACAGTAAAGGCCAGGGGTGCACGTGAAAAGGGAGAGGCAAGTTGGAACTCGGGGAGAAGATGGGCTGCCCAGGGGCAGAAGTGTGACCTCAGGACAGTGCGGCTGAGGAGCAGGTCCTTTTATCATCCTAGCATTGTAGCACTGTTCATGGGGTTTCCAGATTTAGAATGGATCTACAGGAATGGCAGGGAGGGCGTATTTATGGTCCTTACTGGCAGCTGATCCAAGAGAAGCTGCCTGGGTCCACGCTGGCCGGACTCGGCTGCCAACCTGCCTAAGAAATGTGTCAACAGTGGAAAAAGGAATTTTAAGCAGTTTGATCAAACCAGGGAGAAGCAGGTAGATGAGTCTCCGCCAGTCCTACAGAAGGTACAGTGACAGAAGCAAGTCCAGGTGATGATACCCGTACACACACTTAGCTAGCCTCTGACACGTGAGTCTGAGCCTCCTTGTGCATTGTGCAGGCCCAGACGTAGCTTTTATTCTCTTTGTGAGGGAAGTCGGGATCTCTGTGGTGTAGTTATAGACATGACGTAAAGATGACTCTATAAAAGCATGAGAACAGGTGACAGGAGTTGGGAGAATTCTGCAGTGAAGGCTGGGGACCTGGGTGCTGAAGACCACTGAGGAATGCAGCCTAGAGTTGAGGGGGAGGAATCAAGCGCTGGACATTCATCCTGTGACCAAGCACCCTCGAGGAGGGAAGGGCAGGACTGTGCAGCATTCCAGTAAGCAGAATCCCTCCTGGCTGGACTGGAAGTCACCTGAGACCTCATCTGCAAAGTTAGCTTCAGTTTCCTTTAGTGGGCCCATTGTCGGGTGGCTTGGACTTTCTGTCCCAGAAGCCTGGTTGCCCCATCTTTGGGCCACCAAGCCTTTTCTCCTTCCTTCATTGGCCTCCCCTAGCCAACCCACTTCCTGCCATTTGTCCCTTGGACTGATCCTGCCCTCAAAGTTGGCCTGAGCTCAGACTTCCTGAGCATTTGGCCCTTTGATCCCCCTAGAGCCAGGGACAGAGCTCAACAGAGGCTGAGCAGGGCCGTGGTGGCCACAGGGGGACCAGTTAGCAGCAGGAGTGGCAGGCCATAAATTCCCAGGGGAACAAAGGTGGTGACCAGCCTGCAGATGTCCAGGCCCCTTGTGGGCAATCTGCCCAGAAGACTCAGAAATCTCCTTTTGGTTTAGAAACAGAGAGGTTTTTATGGTAAAGAAAAATGCAATTAAGGATCTTCCAGAGGTGCTGGCAGTTTGGTGAGCAGCTGTGTCCGGCAGTTCAGTGGTTTGCAGCCACCTTGGTGCTCCTGGACTCTGTCTTAGGTCCACTCCTCGGCACTTGGAGGTAGAGTTCAGCCAGCCTCCTGCTCAGGGAGCTCCTGGAAGGCTGGGCATTGGGCCCAGGGTCCATTCACCCCCTGCCCATCCCCCGCCCCCAGTCCAGGTTTGCAAAGTGGAAGGAAGAACGGGGCAGGGGGGCAGGCCTCTTCATAACTCCACCACTGTGGCCAGTTCTCAACAGACTTCCCCCAGCATCGGGGCTGAGGCAGGAGCTCGTCAGGAGTGCGAGGCCTGCCTTGTCCCCATGGGGACAGAAGCTTTTCTGGATAGCATCCTACTTCTCTGCCTTCAGCTGGTCAGACAACAGAGGGTGGAGGCTGGTGGAGTGGGCACACGGGTCAGGGCGGAGTGGAGAGCAGCTCTAGGCAGAGCCAAGCAGCACACCCCTCGATTTGCAAGTGAAAAGGTGCAGAAGGGAGGCTGGGACTCCAGGTAGGTACCATCCAAAGTGGAAAGCTCCCTCCTGCAGCTGGTTGTGAACTGGGTAAGGGACGGTGAGTGAGCTGGAGGGAGACTGGACAGACTGGAAGGGGACCAGCAAGGAGGAGGCCAAAGAAGGGAAGCAGTGATGTGACCTGCAGGGGCCAAGCTTCCCTGACTCCCTGATGAAGAACGGTTGGAATTTTTCATAAAAAACAAACGAAAATACCAAAACAAACACCTCTTGATCATCTTTCATCACAAAACAAATAAAATAAACATGCAACTGAAAATAAAAATATATTTGCTTTATTTACCAATTTTCTAAAAGGCAAAAACGTCATAAAAAGACACAAGCAGTCACACAAATATATTGCACTGGGTAAAGAAAGTTTGCTTCACGCATGAACAAACCACTTGTCCGGCAAGGCTCAACAAGTCATTACGTAAACTCTGAGAGCTTATTTACACATCTTCTCAGGAATATATTAAAAAGAAGGCTCAGTTTAAAATAGACAAAAGTTTTCTGACACCCGTGTAAGCACACATCCTAGAGGAAGCAGGACTTGATGCTTGGCATCATGTAAACAAATTCACAAAATTACCCTATGAAGTCAACTTCTTAGCAGTTAACAACCAGAGAGCATATATTAAATAAAATAATGCTGATGATAGACATTCACACCAGGAGAGAGAATGCTGTGGCAGTGTCGTGTTTGGTACCGTAAGTGTAACCTTAGACCATCATCTGTCCCTTAGGATCCGAGGCACAGGCAGCCAGGCGGCCGCCGCGTCCCATTTCCATGAACAGAGACTACCTACCACCTTTGCGTGGGCAACTGCAGCTGTTGTTGCTTTGTAAATTTATTAAAAAAGTGGTCTTGTATTAATAAAAATAGGATTAATATTCAGGCATAAAACGGTTTTATGAGGAGATGCCACCTTGTAGCTAGTTCTCTTTCAAAAAACAGGAAAAACCTGCTTCATTTCAAGCATCATAGTCTCATTCCAATTTTAAGTGAACAGACTCATCAGTGGTGACTTTTTACTCACCAGGGCCTAACATCACATGCTTCTCAGCAGCCTTTGAGATGTCTGGTGCCACACGAGGTGCTGTAAAATTGGACAGGTTGGTCTGACTCCTCCCTAAGAGTTCAAATGATCTGGAAGTGCTGGCAATGCTGACAGATGTCACAACAGAAACCTGAAGCTATGCCAAGAGAGGATGGGCACACGAAATACCGAGGCCAGGCAGCCAGCCCGCCCAGGGAGAGGGAGAGGTGAGCTCACCGCACCCTGAAGACACAGATGGAGTCAGAAGCTGTGGACATCAGCTCACAGTGGCCAAGGCCGCTGTCTGCCAGGAGCTGGTGCTGGCTTCGCTGGCCAGAGCTGACGTCTGAAAGGCTCCAACCCAAGAACAAACATGGCCGGGTCCCCTGTGTCATGGTGAAGGCTTGGTTTGCAGAGGGCGGTCACCATGAAGATATGACCACATTACTGGTAACACATTCTCTCTACGATTGACCATCTGTTCTAGAAATATACAAAGGATCTGGGTGGGCATTAATCTGATGAAGCTGGTCACACAAACCACTAGGCTCTGTTAGTCTGAAGCAAGCATTTCAACTTTGTTTACTACAAACAAAATTCATGTCAGACCGAAATGTTCACCACTACAGTGCTGGACGCCAAAGCCGTTGAACTACCTGCTAACCACCTAATGTGAAGCCTTTGAAAGACAACGAGGAGAGGCTGTGACCTCTGTGCAGGATATGAACGAACCGGGCTGGCCTAATACCACGTGGACAAGCCCCTGAGAGAGGACAGAATTTGATTCACTCTAAAGACATCCTGGGAAAGCTCCAAAAAAACGGAGCCCTCGGCTCAGAGCCACTCATGGCTTCCTGGCTCTTTGTCACAGCCTGCTGTGACGTCTCGGGTCAACCCACAGGGGCCAGCAGATGCTGGTGCCCTGGACAGCAGTCTCCTCATGGCTGAAGAGCGTCCAAGGGCACTGAGGCATCTTCCCTGATACTTCCACAGACGGGTCTGGGTCTTTTTCAAGATCAGTAACAACCAAAATCTCTGCTCCGAGCCCAAACTCCAGTTTATATTTTAAATACGAAAAAGTATTTCTTCCTAAACCTTCCCTACCCTCCAGTTTTATATCACCTCTTTATAAAACTGTTTTTTTCCCTAAGACAAAAGAGCAATGTAAGCATCTATGTCCATTTCACCAGAAACAAGCGTGAAGATCTGCTGTCTCTTCGGAGCACCATCTGATGCGGGTCCCTGGCTGCTGGCTGGGGTTACGTCCGCTCTTCCTCCCTGTGACTCAGGGGACGTCCGCTTTCCTCTTCTTTGGTGTCTGGCGCGTCCCCGAGTCCCAGGGAAGGAATGTCTCCCTCGTGTGGCGTGCAAAGGCTGCCTTTCTCTTCGCTTTCACAGTAGACACATTCCTTAAAGGAGGGAAGGTGACATTGGTGAGACGCCTGGGACTGGGACCTTTGCTGCAGCTGCTCCACTTGAGTAGGACACAGGCAACTAGGTGGGGGCTGTCCACCTGAGCCGGGGCTGGACTCTGGTCAGGAGGGCGACAACCAGTACGTGCTCCACAGTGTGCTAAGGATGACAGGGCTGCAGGGCACGGGCGTGGGGAGCGTGCGCTGGACGCTGAGGCTCCGGGAAAGCCACAGGAAGGATGGCTGCAGGGGTTTTAAAGGCTTCCTCACATTCTTTCCATCTTTCTCTCCAAAGGTGGCGCCTCACCTGCCTCAAGCATGGACTGTGCTTAGGAGGAGCGTGGGGCCTCCCCTGGCGAGGAACGGAGGCCCCCTGCCAACTGCTAGCACCACAGCCTGCGGTCTCTGAGGCAGACCCCCAGCCTCGAGATGGAGCCTCGGCTGAGCCTTCCTTCAGCCTCCTGAGACCCTGAGCCAGAACCACCCAGCTGAGCTGCTCTCAGCTCCTGACCCCAGGAGGCTGTCGGAGGGACCAGCACCGGGAGGAGTCTGGGCCCTGGGGTCACGTGCTGCGCAGCAAGAGGTCAGAGGCCTGCCAGCAGAAACCCCAAAGCAGCCAAAGCCAGAAGCAGTGGGCCACCTGAGAACAGGGCTCCTGCAGAGGGTAGGGGGTGCAAGGGCCCTGTGACAGCACCTGCCTGGGGACCTTGGGGAACAGCGAAAAGCCAGAGCAGCTGGAGAGGAGAAATTGGAGATGAGATGGACCATGAGGGCGTCCGATCTGTATGGCCACGTGACTGAGACAGGCACAGGGGAAGGAATTTGAGCTCAGAGTGGACACCACGTGACTGGGGGACAAGGAAGAGCACTGAGTGTAGCTGGGAAGCCACCTCGGAATGCAGGTGCAGTGCCACTGTGTGGGTGGGACGGATGCTGTGCTCCTCGCACTGGCGAGGGGCACCTGGCTTCGATCCACTGCAAAGCCCAGTGGAAGGGTCTGCTTGTGGCTGCGTGGGAGCGAGGAGTCCAGCATGCCCCCAAGGCTGTGGTCTGGGCAGCCCCCGAGGGAGAGGGTGGAGCCTCTCTTCTCAAGTATAGTCGGGAGCTTGGTCTTGGACACATCAACTTCCAGAAGACTGGCTGGTCTGGAGGTGCAGAGAGGACATCCCACTAACCCCGCAGAGAAGGGAGGCCAGGAGAGGCAGTGCCCAGGCTAAAGGCTGTGCCCGCAGCAGCAGGGGGGAGGCTGGGAGAGGGACCGGAGTGTACACATGGTTTTGCAACCTTGGGACCAGGGCCTCGGGAGGTGGAACTGAGGGTTTGTGACAGGAGAGGTGTTTTGGTTTGTTAAATAAAGACAGAATTAAAGACGGGAACAACTCAGCACGAGGCTGAGAGGCGGCACTGGACCCTTGGGAACCCCCGCTGCAGAGCCGGCAGAAGGGGCTCCCCGCAGACTGCGCGGCTGCAGAAGCCTTTCCTTTTTAAAATAATAAACTTCCTTTTAAACTTTTTAATTTACAGAAAAGTTGTAGAGATAACACAGTGAGTGTGCGCGGGTGAACTCTGGGACCATGAGGAGGTGGGGTTGTGAGCTTACCGCCACGTCGATGGCCGTGGGGAGGCCACCTGTCTGGACCCAGGGGTGGACCTCACGAAGCTCCTGCCTCTGGCCCTCAGTGAACCAGGGCTGGGACTTCTGCAGGAGCTTCAGCTTCTCTCTGTCCTCCTTCAACACTGAGTCCAGATCCCTTCAGGAAGATTTAGAAATAAGGAAGCTTCAGAATGAACTGGGTTTTTTTTTTCCCAAAGAATATACTCATTTTTACCAGCTCTCCCAATGTTAATGACACAGTTTTAGATAATTTTGTTTAGTGTAGATTTCCTTTTATTTAATATAAATGACCTCGTTTAGAGTAACAATTGCATCAGCAAATAATCTGCATTCTTTCTACTGCAGTGGTAATCTGGGTCAGATGAGTGGGAGCCAGTGTGCACGTGCAGCCTGGTCCTCTGGGCTTGGCTACCTGGGAGAGTCTCGCATCCAGGCCCCTGGCCAGCGCTGGCCTGGGCTGCAGCCCCTCGAGGTGGAGCTGTCTCCCTGGCCCACCAGGGGCCCAGCTGTTCTCGCCCTGCGTTAGCCCTTCCTTCCGGCCTCCCCTGCCCCCAGCCTCTCTTACTTAGGGGAGCTCCGCAAGGACAGGGACTCAGTGCCTGAGCACAGATGCAGGGTCACCACAGAACAGCAGATGGCCTACCGTGACCCTGGGTTTCAACTCTAAGACAGATGGACGGTCATGCACCTCCCAGACCACCTGGGCAGCAGAGCACATGAGTCGCAGAGGCCGAGCGTGGCCAGGGGAGGCTGCTCCTCCCGCAGGCCCTGGGATGGAGCCCAGCTGCACTGTGCACTCGCGGGGGGGTGTGAATGGCAGGCCCAGCCCTCCCGCGACCAGGGGCTCTGAGCGGTTACCAGGAAGGCAGCTGGTAGGTCATCATGACACTGTCGTCTGCGTCTGCCATCAGCAACCAGATGGGGTCCTGCAGGACGTACTTAATGAAGTGCTCGCTTTGCTCCCTGTCCCTGTGCGCTTCTGCTTTGTGATTATTCTCTGAAGAGTCAATGCTTCCAAAATATTTGCTGGTATGACTGGTGTCACTACTGCCTTTAAAAACAGACATGAGGGGGTCAGAACCTGGAAGCACGGGCAACCCGAGTCGGTGCTGCCTGGTGAGCCAGGACTGGGAGCGAGGGCCCTTGCTGGAGGGTCCGTGGCTTTCCAGTTCTTGACTGAGCTGGATGGTTGCAACGCCAGGCATCCACTAGCCCTGCGGAGACACCTCTGCCTGGGGAGACCGTTAACTGTGGAAACCCACAGAGACACGAAGTGTCCTAAGAGGGGGAGCTGGCCCACAGTGCCCCCGCCAGGGCACCTCCCTGCGAGCCAAGGGCCAGGGAATGCTCACTTCGAGGGAGGAGGGAGCCAGCTCCTCAGGGTTCTAATCATTCGAATGATCCTGCTCTGTAAAGGGGTAGAGCTGGTCGCATGTTTGCAGGACAACTAGCTGAGAACAGACTGCCACCATGGGAGCTTGAGGGTGGCCAGCAGACCTGGCGGGGTGAGGCCAGTGGTGGCACAGAACCTGGCAGAAGCAGGTAAGGTGTGGAATTCCGACTGGCCCCAGCCTGCCCGTCGCCAAGCCGGGTGAGCCGTGGGCAGGCACCAGGGAACCTCTGTGGGTCTGAGGGCCACTCAGGGAGGCAGGATGACACTGGCTCTGAGCTGTCCCACACCCACAGGTCCAGCACACACCCCTGCCCCCGGGGCCAGCATACCTGCCCCACTGGGGGATGTGCTGCAGCCCAGAGAGCTGGAGCCCAGAGAATCTGAGGCCGCAGAGGCTCCACTCCCAGACAGGGCCGACCCAGCTGAGCAGAGGTCCTCACTCAGCAGGAGGTTGAGCAGGTCACTGGACACAGACAGGGCATCGCTCTCTTGTGCGTCTGGGGGCTCGTCTTGCTGTAGGAATAGGGAGAAGACAGCTGCTGATCACGGGGCTCAGCCACACACAGAACATAGGTGAGGCTGGTGGGAGTGCCTCTCAGATGTGCAAGGCCTTCCCGATGAGCCCTGCCTTTGTGGGCCATGAAGGCAGATGGTGCTTCTCCTGGGGCTACAGGAGAACTCAGCTGTGCTCACTGAACGGACATGATTTCAGGAGTCACACCGGAACACAGGGCAGCAGACTTGGAGTGCACTGTCTTGGGAAGCATCCCTGGCCCCAGGGCCCCTGGAAACCCAGATGGCAGGCCAGGACCCAGAAGCAGAAGTCAGGAGGGCAGAAGAACATTCTTAAGGACCACTTCTCTGTAGAGGAGTCCTGTGCCCCTGAAAGAGCAGGGCACCCCCAAGACAGCGCCCTCTGAGCACAGCAGACTGAACCTTGGCTACCACGGGTACAAACCTAGCTTATCTGGAAACACACGGTAACTGAGAAATAAACCACACCAGCGTCCCAGAGCCCGGGAGGTGGAAGCCAGTGGCACTGGCCTCAGGGTGTGAAGGCATGCAGTGCCCCTCCTCCCCTCCTCCCCCACCGTCCTTCAAAGAGGGGGCAGAGCCTGGCGTCTGAACTGACTGCACATTGTCTCAGAAAACTCATTAAAAAACCTGAGCCCATAAACACTCTTAACAAGTCCTGCGCTGCGATTTGGACTCTGCATTTATCACAGGCGAGGCAAGCTCTCATCCTTCACCTACGCCGACAGGACTGAGCCCTAGAATGCTGACTCCCAGCAGAGAGCCACGTCAGAGCCTCCGTGTGGGGACCCTCTGGCACTCACAGCCACCAAGGCTGAGCCCAGGGGCAGCTGGCCTGCCCGTGCTGTGCTGTTTGCAGCCTGCTTGGAGAGGGAGCATCGGAGAGGCCTTACTGTTGGGGGCGCCTTTGGCTGCCGGTCCCGAGAAGTGCCAGGTGTGCAGTCTGGCCCAGCAGCTGCTGCTCCAGTGGTGCCCAAGGTCACTGCAGCCCCAGCGCTGCCCTCGGGCGGCTCCTCCATCTGCAGCAGGTTGAGCTGCAGGGGTGAGCTGCCTCGGGACTGGAAGAGCGGCGGAGAGGCCCTGCCCATGGCCACCGCGGCTGACGGCGGGGCGGCTGGGCAAGCGTAGGGCTGTCTGGGAAGCGAGGTCTGACGGGGGAACTCGGGTTGTGAGGCAGGAGTCACTTCAGAGGGGACCATGGGGTGACCTGGAACATGAGGCTGGCCAGGGAAGAAGGCCTGGGGGAGGTTTGGGGCCACTGGTGGGAAGGGATAGGTGGGTAGCATGAGGGCCATGACGGGGGCCAAGGGGGCCGGGAAAGGCAGGGGCTGCACTGCGAACTCCTGCTGGGTGTCCACAGGCAGAGCGGGCGCTGCAAAGCTGGCGTGGGGAGCTGCAGGTGGGGACACCATGGGGCCTGGTGCTGGGAACATGGGCAGGGGGAACGTGGGCACTGGCGTGGGGAAGGCCACAGCAGGGCCGCTGGCCTGGGATGAGTCAGAGGGTGACCAGGCCGTGGCACTCAGGCTGGCGAGTGGGCGGTGATGGGGCTCCAGTGCCCCGGGCCCTGGGCTCTGGGAGGGTCCCCGAGGCTTGGCCCGTCTGGACTTGAGTTTTCTGCTCTTTCCTGTTTTTTTCCAAGATGAGTCTATCCCAGAAGTACTTCTTAGTCCAGGGGCAGCTAAAATAAGGAAAGCAACCAGAGTTAAATCTTAAAAGTATGTGTGGCTCCCGTCACGTCAACCCTGACACTTGGAGGTTTCAGATATCTGAGTCCCAGTCCTGTGCTCTCGGATGCCCACCCTTGGGTCTACCATATGGTTTTCCCTGAACCTTGGTAAAGAGAAAAATCAAGGCAAAATGTTAAATTTTTCATAAAACTAAAGTTGGTCATATGAAGGGTCACCTGAATTACAACCTCACATTCCTTCTTTCCTTCTGATGTTACCATGCCCTTTCTATGATACGTGGTATGAAAAACTTCTGCTTCTCAAAGTAAATAAATTAAAATGTTGTCAAGCTTCTGCTGTTCCCTGTTTTTGGGAAAAACATCTATATATATATTTGTTCGTGAAAGTGGAAGATAGAACGGCTGACCTCATCTAACCATGTTTTTTGACTTTACAAGCCTTCTCCCCTCGTTCCTGAAGAGAGAGGGTTCCTGTCCACACCTGCACAGAAGCCAAAAGATCAGAGGGCAGCTGCTATGGTTTGGATCCTGAGTGTCCCAAAAAGCCACATGTTGGAGGCCACCACTGGGGGTGGGACAACTTACAGGAAATGCGAAGGCAGTCAGGCCACTGGGCTGTGCCCTTGAAGGGGACCCTGGGACCTCAGCCCCTCCTTTTCCTCTCTGCTTCCCCTGAGTACTTTGGCCCAAGCACAGGGCCACGCAGCCATGGATGCAGCCGCCAAGCCCTCGGCAGCTGTCACAGTGCAGAGCGCGGCTGACAGCCACACGCGCCCTGGGAACCACGTTCCTCCTCCCCCATGGCAGGTGCTGCGGCACAAAGCCCTCTTCAGGAGGATGAGGGCTCACTTGTACACAGAGGCTCAGAAGTGCCCCAAAGCCCACCTTGGCAGCAGGAGAGGTTTTCCTGGGAAATGGTTTTCCTCCACTTGGTGCAGAGTAACACGGGGCTCTGGCGAGGGTGTGTGGGGACTTCTCCTATCAGCTGTGCCCAGGGCTTCCACACCTTTGTTTCAAGCCAGCCCAAGCAAACTGCTTCTGCAATTCAGCCTCCATGTGGTCTGCTGGAGATCTGTTCCCTTGCTGGGGAAGAGTGGCTAAAGCACTGGGCTCCTCAGATACACATCCAGGTCTGTGTAAGATACTCTGGGCAGCTGTGTGAGCTGTGCACTGCACAAACTGCTGGGGAAAGGCGACAAGTGGGAGCTGGAATTCTGAGTAATCTGGGCTCACAGGGCAGATCTATTCAGGATCAGGGAGGGCGCTCTACACGGCTGGCAGGGATCTTGAGTGTGGGGCTGACGGTGAGAATGAAGAATGGAAAGACACATCCTGGTTTGGGGCACAGCTCAGTAGCAGAGCATGTGCTTGGTCACCAGTTACCCAGGCAAGGCAGGCCCCAGGTGCGGCACAGCCGATACTGTCCCGCAGGGCTGGCCTGGCACTGTGCTGGGACCGCGAGGCCTGTCCTTGACATGGAGGCTGCGAGTTCTGTAGCCACAGAGCGCGCCCTGACATTTCCCGCGGCCCTGTTCCCCGAGAGCCTTCCAGCCTGGCCTCCTGTGGAACCAGCAGTGGGCCCCACCACATGCCACGTGGACGGGCGTCACGACTTACTGTGCTCACTCGAGGGCCCCCCCGGATCTTTCCCGTGAGTTGGGGTGGCAGTGAGCCTGGAGACTCCCGAGCCTCCTGGCTCCTCGGAACTTCTGCAGGAAGCTCTGCTCCTCCCTCTGCGTGTGCGCGGCCAGCACCTCCTTGGTGAGGCCCAGCTTCTGCAGGGAACCCTTCTCCTGGCCGAGGCCGTGCGGCAGGCAGTCCAGGGACTCGGGCCCACTCACCACCTCCTCCACCATCTCTGAAATGGGACAGGTGTCTGGTCTGCACGAGTGCCCCCATCCCAACCTACACCGCACCCAGGGACGTCTGCACGTAGCCACTTCCGGATGCCCTTCCTTCAGCTTGCTGGGCAGTGAAAGGCAAGAGCAGTGCCAGGAGGGCCCTGCTCCAGGTGGCTCAGGAATTGCAGCCTCCTCGCTGGACACTGGAGAACCTACGGCTTCAGCCTGGTGTTGAAGACACACTGCGGCTGTCCTTAGCCTTTATTTTTTATTTTTATTTTTTAAAAATATATATATATTCGTATATATATGGAAGAACCTTTATTTCATTTACTTATTTCTATGCGATGCTGAGGATTGGACCCAGTGCACGTGCTAGGCAAGCACCCTGCTGCTGAGCCACAGCCCAGCCCTCGTCCTCAGTCCTTAGACACAAGATGAGGCCCAGTGCCTTGCACACAGGGGCAGGCAGGATGGGCAAGCAGCCTCCCTGACCCTGAGAGGGACCTTAGGAAGGGAATCTCTCAGATCCTCATCGTCTCTCTTGTCAAGGGAACACTCAGGAGTCACTTCGTCACCGCTCCTGTTCTGAAGCAGGAAGGGTGGGGTGGGGGGCACAACAAAGGCCTGGGGCTATCCAGGGAGGTCAGAAGGGGGGACTTGCTCCCAGTGTGTCCCAGCACCCATAAAGGGTACTCCTGCACCCTACCCTTGGTCACACACCAGAGCAGATGACTGCCACCAAGTGGCCCGGGTGGCTATGGTACTGGACCTGACTGGCCACACCCACCCCTGCATTTTGTGCAGCAGGATTTCTGGGACCCTTCCGAGACTGAGGCAGCACCTCTGATAAGCTGAGTTAGAGCTGGAGATGGAAACCAAATGCCTCCCTTATTGAAGATCAGACTGCTTTGCAGATCCTCGAAGACCCACGAGCATACCTGACTCGGGCTGGGGCTTCTTGTCTCCCACGTGGACGATGGTGCTGCTATAGCTGCACTGGCTGGTCAGCGACACTACGCTCTCAGCCTTGCCGGGCAGCGCCAGTGAGCTCAGGCGGGCGCTGACTTCCCTGTGGCTGCTCACCTTGGAGGGTGACACCACCCCTGCAGAGACAACGGAACCAACAGGCGCAGGCTTTGTGGGACTGGGGACTGCTGAGAGCCACGCACGCCTCCCACAGACTCCCAGGCCTGGCCTGTGCTGTGTCCCTTCAGAGGAGAGGTGAGAAGAGGGAATTCCAAAGCAGAAGTGGCTTTGGGGTACATGCACGTCCTTGGCACGCATGCTGCTGCTTGGTGGCTGTGGGGGGCCTGGGCCAGAGGCTCAGGCTGGAGCCCGTGGCCCTCTGGGGGCTGGTGGGGAGGGGCTTCTCAGACAGGAGGGACGATGACCTGGGCAGTGACAGCAAGCAGTCCCCATCCTGTGCATCATGAACAGCGGGACACCCTGTGTGACCCTGCTCGTGTCCATCAGCAGTACCCACAGCACCTCGTGGCCTGCGCTCATCTGACTCAGGGGTGCACTGACACTCCCAGGAAGGGCAGCACTGAGACCCCGGGAAGGGGGCCACTTCAGGGTGACAAACCAAGAGCCGCACAGCCGTGGGCACTGGGCTCCAGGGACGGCTCCAGCCCTCCAGCAGCCCTCGTAGAGTCCTGTTCTCACAGCCCAGCATCCCAAGACCTGAATCACCTTGACCTTTAGTTTGCAAAGAGGCTGCTGACTTTCTAACCATTTTGATCACTTTGCAAATAGCCTCCAGCTTTACACTGTACCCATGAAGCCACTCCTAGGAAGGAAGGAGGGAAGAAGGGACACTGCAGGTCTCCAGGTAACATGGGGCTCCATCACCGAGGGCGAAAGTGCCCACACATTCCCAGCCCTCAGCAGACTGGTACCTCCTGGGTGCAGCCCGGGGCTGGCGGTGGCCTTCGGGGAGGGAATATTTGCTGGGAACGCACACTTCCTCTTCAGGGTAGCAGCCTCGCTGCAGCTCTCCAGGTACCTGTGTGGACGGCCAGGGCTCCATGTGGGCGCTTCCTGGCAGTCAGGATGCCGGGGCGGAGGAGGTCAGGAGGGCCTGTGTACCTGATGACGCCGTCCAGGCAGCTGATCTGCTGGTAGGAGCAGGCAGGCTGGTCCTTGCAGGCCAGCTCCTCGGGCAAGCCAGCCCTGGGCACGCCGGCCCCCACACTGTCCTCTTCCGGGGCAGGAACAGCTTTCACCTGAGCTGGGGGACCACTCTGCACTTCTGAAAAATTGACAAAATTTTCTTCCATTTGATACTTTCCCCCCAAAATACATTATACTTATGAAGCACTGTAATTCTACCCCAAGGTAGGCCAGGGACGCCGTGTCTCACAGACACAGGGGCCCAGCGAGGGCCTGCTGCCCAGCAGCCAGCAGTGCACACACCACAGAGGGTGCTGCTGCCTGGACGGGGCCCTCCTCCACCTGGAGTCAGGCACGGGGCCTGGGCTGTGCCAGGCCCAGCAGCAGGACAGGCAGGTTTTACTTGAACTCCTAGACCTGGGGCCAAGTGAGCCCCCAGGGACCGCTTGCTTCTCCTGAGCAGGACGGTGTTGTCAAGAAGCCCTGATGGCCTCCTGTGCCTCATGCTGTGGTTCTGGTCTTGTCTTCAGCATATACACCACGTCTGTACCTCAGAGCCCTCACGCAAAGAGCCATGTCCTAGCACTGGTGTGTCCCCTGCAGACAGGTCTGCTTTGGAGAAGTGTGGCAGCTGGGCAAGTCTCCGGGGCAGTGGTGTGGGGAGGGGGCTGAGTGTGAGCATGCGGCTGCAGAGCCACCCTGCGGGCGCGGGGACAGCCATGCCACCACAGACCCGTCACAGGCAGGGCCTGGGGAGCAGAAACGAACCCCGCCCCACCCCCACAGGCCTGCAGGGCCACCAGCCCCGCTGGGGGATGGAGGTGGCTGCCCGTGCTCTCACTGAGGCGCGCACAACGCACACCAAGAGGCAGCAGGAGTCGGAGCCTGCGCTGGGCCCAGCTCAGTGCTACCGAGCAAAGGGTTGTTTTGTGTGCTTTTACCTGGAACAGAGTTTTTCTTCTGTTCTCCACATTCATGAGAAAAATGGCTTTTGGTTTTGGTCTTGTTACTGTTCTTACATGTTTCCTTGAAGAAAAACAAAAGGGACACGCTATTCATTCTAGGAGGCCTCCTCCCGCCCATCCTGTCCCCAGCGGGTCTGAGATAGCTCAGGCAGTTCCAGCAGCGCACAGCAGGCGGTGAGCTCTGAGGGAGACTCATGTGACAGGCCTGCAGGAGGGGAGAAGGCGCAGTGGCCCTCGAGGTCCCCGCCCTCCAGGGAGGCCTTGCTGCTGCTTGCTCTGCGGCCTTCCTAAGTGCCCTCTGAAGGCCTGGCCATCGGCTTTAGCTGTTTCTACTCCAAGGAGATTGTCAACTAAGTCCCAGGGTGGACAGAGCTCAGGGAGAGACACAGCGGAGGCCATGATGACCCCGGCGGCCATCCGGGCTGTCTCCTAGTGCCTGGCTTTCTACATGCATTGGCGGAGTGCATTTTCAGGGGAAAAACAGAGAGGGACGTACAGCTCTCCTCGGGCGGGAGTCCTCATGGCCGGTGCTGTCGCTGGAGGAGGTCTGGCTCATGAGATGTTCGTGGGAGCCATTGCTGCCCAGGCTCCCATAGCCACTGGAACCACTGTGGGGGACCGGCTGGAGGGACAGCAAATAGGACTTTGGACATAGCAGAGGGCACAGTGGAAGCTGGGGCTGCTGAGCTCACGTGGTGTGTGGGTTCCCAAAACCCTGTTTCACAGGGTGCCATGTGAGGAGGAGGAGGTGCTAGGCCTGACCCTGGGGTCAGGTTCCAGAGGTGGTCTCCTAGCCTCCACCCGAGCGCTCATCACCAGATGTTCTGTCACCAAACACACTGAAAAGGGTGTGTTTCACCTGTTGGTTGACAGGCAGCTGTGGCCACTGACAGTCTTATCCAAGTTTTTCCCCAGGAGTTCCAGGGATTGAACTCAGACGGAGCTGCATCCCTGGTTCCTTTTATTTTTTATTTTGAGACAGGGTCTTGCTAAGTTGGCCAGGCTGGTCTTAGACTTGGGAACCTCCAGCCTCAGCCCCTCGAGTAGCTGGGATTACAGCATGGGCCACCGTGCCCAACCTAGTCAGAGGTTTTAAAAGTAAAATTAATGCAATTAAGTTAGGCTCTGTGGCCTGTAACTGAGAATCAGAAACACACTCAGTGATGGGGCTGACTGCAGTTACACGGATTTTTCTAGAGGGTGGTATCCCTAAGTCCCCCAGTGACCAGTGCCCACAGTGCACACTGAAGGCGCGGACTGCAGCTCAGGGCAGCTCTCAGACCTGCGTGGGGAGGCTGCTGGTGCGCACCCACCTGCAGCAGCAGCCGGTGGATCTGCTCCGTGAGCTCCTGCACGCCGGGCTGCAGGGCCTTCTCCTCCGCACACGGGAGCGCTGCGAAGACGTCCTCATTCAAAGGGCCCCTGTGTGGGTTCCAGTCACCTTCCAGATGGCCCACCTGAAGGCCCCCAGACGGCGAGTGTACGAGACCCATGCCCAGCCTCCTCCCCCGACCTCCCCAGTCTACCTGAATGAGGACCCTCGCACCTGGGCCAAGTCAGCCCTTCCCTGGTCCCGGGCTCCCCCCCAGGTTAGGGCAAGAGGTGGCTTTGGTCCTGTCTACACCACCTGCAGTGGGAAGTACCCAGATCCAGTATCCAGCCCGGGAGCACTCACACACTGACTCTGTGCCTCCCGATGATGAAGGAAATCTTCCTGCTCCACGGGTTGACGAAGCTGGACCAGCTGGTGTCGAGCGTGACATACTCCCCGTTCCGGGTGCGGAAGCGCATGGGAGAATAGTCGAAAGGCTGCCCGCCAGACTGCAGGACTAGGGTGGGGAGGAACAGACGGTGAGCACAGCAGAGACTGACCCGGCCGAGCCTGGCCAGGCTCACAGCAGACGTCTCCTCAGAGTCACTGCAGTCGCTCTGAATCGCAACCAGGGTGGCTTCCTGCAGAGTTGCTTCATCCCTGCTAAGAGCGCCCCCTGTCTGTGAGGGCTGGGCGTGCTGGGGACACGTCCCACACTCCCCTGAACGGGTCTCCCCCACTCCCCTCAGACATTGAAGCCAACAGTACAAATGAGACATCAGAGACGGAGGCCATAGTCAAGGGACATTTGACCCCACAAGATGCCCCCCCCTTTAAACATTTTCTTTTATTGATTTTAACCTATTTTATTTATTTGTCTTTTATGTGGTGCTGAGGGTTGAACCAGTGCCTTACACATGCTAGGCAAGAGCTCTACCACTGAGCCACAGCCCAGCCCAAGGTGCCCTCTTTTGATTTGGCCCAGACTGATGCCAGGCTTGGGCAGGAAGGCAGCGTATCCACCCCAGCTTGGCCTCCTCAGCAGATCTGACCTCTCCAACTTGCAATGGTCTCAGGACCAAGTCCCAACATACACTAGTTTCTGCTACGCCCTGAGTGATGTGTAGTGAAACAGGACCTACTCTTCTTGTGGATGGCGAGCATCAAGGGCCTGTCACTGGGGTGGAATTGCAGGAGCACAGGTGTCTCGATCAGGTCCTGAGGTAGGTAGCCCAGGAGGGGGACAGCTCTGCAAGGCAAGGAGACAGTCAGTGGGGTTGTCTCGGGTGCCGCCGCCAGGTATACAGCAGGCTACCTCTAGCAGCTGTTCATTCACTGGAAAAGGGGGCAGACCGAATCTTCCAAAGATTGAAATTTGGAGCTGGTGCGGTGGTGCACACCTGTAATCCCAGCTGCTCAGGAGGCTAAGGCAGTAGCTGAGTTCAAAGCCAGCCTCAGCAAAGCGAGGCCCTAAGCAACTCAGTGAGACCCTGTCTCTAAATAAAACACAAAATAGGGCTGGGGATGCGGCTCAGTGGTCGAGTGCCATTGAGTTCAATCCTTGGAAACTCCCCCACCCCCCAAAAAATTGCAATTTGGGAGTTGGGCCAATGGTACCAGCTAGTCTTTCAATTCAGTGGCAAGAGAGGACTCCAGCGTCTTAGCTGTGCTCTGTCTCCTGTTCCTAAGATCTTTTTCTTTTCTCATGAGCCTCATCCGTTCGAGCAGAGGTGTCCTGGTGTGGATTTCTGCTTAACAAGTTTGGCCCAGAAACCCCTTCCTGTGCGCGGCCTTCCCAGCTCGGGGTGCTGCCCCTGTCTGGCTTCCTTGGCTGCCATGTCTGCTTGCTGACCGGCTCCTCCAACGGCTGTGATGGCTGTGGGGCTGCGCTGTCTCCCTGGAGCTGTCACTGCTCTCTGGATGCACTTCCTCTGAGCTGCTCCCGTCACTGGAGGGGCAGAACCTCCTGCCCTGTGCTTCTGTTTGCAGCCATTGCCCTCGTGGGCTCAGCCAGCTGCTTTCAAATCTGAGCTGCCACTTAGCTCCTCCACGCTCCCAACAGGAGTGTCCTGGGCTCTCCTTGCCCATGTGGAAGGACAGTCTGCCTTCGGGTCTTGAGAGCAAGGCCTCAGTCTTCCACTCGCCTCATCTGAGACACACTCTCCAGGCCTACCTAGCGCTTTCCTCTCCCGGCACCCTCCCAGGTCAAGGCCTGGCCAGAGGAACAGGAACAGGAAGAGGAGAGGGACAGAAGTGGGAGAGGAGGAAGGCGAGGAGCAAGGAGGGCCAGGAGGAGCACTAGCCCTGACCTGACCAGGAGCTCAGCAGATGCTGCCCACGATGCACAGCACCTGCCTGAGCGCACAGGGGCTGCAGACCGCTCTTTCCTGTGGAGGAATAAACCTCCTGGGTTGCTTCACAAATGCTGGGCCAGGACTCTCACCCTTTGAGATCCTAGTTTGGCAGGGCAGGGTGGTGCCCAGAAACCTACATCACTTTTTCTTTCTTTCTTTCTCTTTTTTTGTGATGGTGGGGATTGAACTTGGGCCTCACAATTGCTCTACCACTAAGTCACATCCCCAGACGAGGGACCTGCATTGTGAGTCTTTCTCGAGTGACCCTCCCACAGGTAGTCTGCAGAACGCACTGAGCAACCCGGGGCTGGAGGTGATTCCAGGCTGCACACAGAACAGAACTTTCCGGGAGGAAAAGGGAGCTCATGTGCAGTCCAGGTGAGGACAGTAGGAGGACCTGGTTCTATGGAGCATCTAGATGGTGACCAGGTCTGTTTCAGGATGCCCAGCATGCTGGCACCTCTCCATTCACCTCCTGTGGTGGCTTCTGAGGACACACTTCACCCCAAGCACTGCCAGGATCCCATCACAGTTTTTTGTTTTCCTGCATCTGTGGAGGGGAGCTGCGAGAAGGCCCCTGGGGCAGAGCCTCTCAGAGCCCAGTGCCCCTGAACCCAGTGAGGATCATTCACAGCACCTGGGTGGGAGACCCAGGGAGGCCCCAAGTGGGGCTCTGAACAGAGCTATGGAGGGGACCATGTCCCCCATGGCCACCTCTGGGCCAGACGAGAGGCTTCTCTTGAGATCCTGGCCATGGCATCTCCCGCTGACATGGGCTCTGACACCTGACATGGGCTCAGGCACCTCCCCTTGCTGTACCTCGCCTTTTCAGCCTGAGTGGACAGGCTCAGTCAGGACAGCAAGCATGATACCATCCATACCTCAAGTAGATTCTGGTATAATTTCAAAATAATTTAATTGCCTATATAGCCATGATCACTTAATGATGGGGACTGGTCTGAGAAACATGTCATCTGACAATTCTGTCAGGTACAAACAGTACAAAGTTCCCTTACACAAACCTAGAGGGTACAGGCACATTCCCAGACATGGCCACCTGCCTCGATCAAGAGATGCTGTGAACAAGAGCGGCATGAGGCTGCTGCTGTGCTTCACGTCACACTCTGTGTATAACGAGTGGGAGTATGCTCTAAATAACAACAGAAAGGGGCTGGGCTGTGGCTCAGTGGCAGAGCGCTCGCCTAGCATGCATGAGGCCCTGGGTTCCATCCTCAGCACCACATACAAATAAAATAAAGATATTGTGTCCACCTACAAATAAAACAAAATATTTTTCAAAAAAACAATAAAAAGTCTAGTACTGTAAAAACATAGCAAGCAGTGGCTGTCTACCATTGCCAAAAATTGCACAGGGCATCTGTCTACGTCAGACTTTTTTTTGGCATGGGTGATTGAACCCAGGGGCCCTTTTTAGTTTGAGATGAGGTCTTGCTCAGCTTCTTAGGGCTTCACTAAGTTGCTGAGGCTGGCCTCGAACCTGCAATTCTACCTCAGCTCCCGTCACTGGGATCGCAGGTGTGCACCTCTGCGGCGGCTGTGCACACCAGCGTCGCCTCGGCTGCGGGCAACCTGTCCCTCTGTGACATTAGGCACCATCACTGGCACCTACTCTACCACCGTGGTGCATCACTGACCCAAGCATCACTTCGGGGCACATGGCCCCACACAGCTAGACATTCTGTGTCGATGGTTACATAGGTTCAACAAACATGCCACCTGGGCTTCAGCTAAATCGCTTTAATGTCAAAAGCATGGAAGTTCACCGACATTAATGCAGCTGTTACTCAGTGACCACACAGGACGTCTCTCGAGGGAACCTGATGGTGAGAGCCACAGTGAGGGGTGTGCAGGCAGAGGGCCCACAGCTCCACTTACCTCCCGTCCACGTCCTGGAACAAGCAATTTGGTGTATGTGTAGTTGTAAAAATTCTCTTCTCAGGAGGAATTCTAGGAGCTGAAAGAACAGAATTTTGCACAAATTTCTGATTCTAGGAATAGCATAGTTACAAGTCCTAGAGAAAACCACGTAGATTCAGAATGACTGGGAGCTAAGGAGAAATTAACACTGGACTTGGAACAACAGAACGGGCCCCACAGAGAGCAGAGCAGGCCTTTGGCTGATGACCACGGGCAGCGGAAAGCCGGCCAGCCTTGGTCTGCTGACTGGGCGCTGCTACAGTGACACCATGGACCACGCAGAGGCTTCTAGCGAAGCTGTGCTGAAGGCTGTGCCATGGTTTTAAGATGGACCTGCAGTGATCTCAACAAATGTGTTCAGAGAAATAAATCACACGCTGGGATTCAAAGTCCTCAGCACATGCTGGTGAACTGGAGAGCGTCCCAGTTTCTAACTGGGGCCCCAGGTAACAGAGTGACTTGCAAAAATTAGGAAGTCACACGGCCCAAATTTCCCTCAGCTGCCAAATCCCCAGATCTTTCATTCTTGAAGGAGGCCAATAATTTGGGGGAATAACTTGTTGAAAACTATGTACCCACTCTAAATCCTCATTGTGTATTTGGAAGGGACACATCAGACTTGTTCAAGAAAGCCTTGAACTCTTCATTTTTATTTCCGCTGTGCTGAGGCTTGAACTCAGAACCTCACAAGCTAGGCAAGTGCTCTGCCCCTAAGCTATAGCCCAGCCGCAGAAAGCCACATGCTCAGACACGCTCCGTCACACTGAAGAGGTGCTGTGTAAAAGCCATCATTAGCTGTGTGTGGAGGCACACGCCTGTGATCTCAGCTACTTGGGAAGCTGAGGCAGGAGGATTTCGAGTTTGGGGCCAGCATCAGCAACTTAGCATGACCCTGTCTCAAAATAAAAAACTAAAAAGGGGGGATGTGGCTCAGTGGTAGTGTCCCGGGCTGGACCACTGATACTACCAAAAAAAAAAAAAAAAAAAAAAAAAAAAAAAAAAAAAAAAAGAGAGAGAGAAAAGGTAAGAAGAAAAAAAAAGAGAGAAGATGTTAGAACAAAACTGGATTCCCAACTGTGGTCCCCTCACACAGGGCACCTGCCTCGCAGGGAGTCTGAGCTGCTATAGGGAGAACCTACGAGGGCTGCGATGTCACAAAGCAGTTGCTGAAGAGGTGGAAGGGCACCCTGGTCCTGGGCTTCAGGGGGGAATGGGGATTCTGCTCTGGGGCACAGTGGCCTTGGAGGCCCGTTTCGGTGAGACAGTGGCAGGATGACTGGGCTGCCCCAGGCTCAGTGTGGGGGAGGCCAGGCAGAGGGAAGGCAGCAGGCTGGGCGTCTGACAGGCTGGGTCCCGGGTCATCCAGGAAGCTGGTTGTCACGGGAGCCAGGGCAGGTGGGCAGGAGGGGAAGGTGGGAGGGAGGGACGCTGGCACTCTATTTCTCAGGCCTGAGGGACTAGGGGTCCTGGGGTGGGCTGTGTTGTCACTGCCTTTCAGAGGGGCCGAGAGGTGGAGGCACGGGGGGTGGGGCAGGACACGAGGGCTGTGGGGCCTCAGAGCTGTCAGAGGTGGTCTCATTCGGTAGACACAAGGCAGAGCATCTGGGGCGGGGACACAGCAATGACCTGGACATGGGGGAGATGTGTCAGTGTCCAGTCACCCTCAACTGGAGGAGGAGGGCCAGCTGGCAAGTGGGGTGCACTGAGGCTTGGGGAAGATGGAGTCTGCCCAGGCTGGGGAGACGCCAGGCAGCCCGACAAGCTGGCAGTCAGTTCTGCAGAGGCTGTTTGGACCACAGGGGCCTGAGAGGCTGGACGCATGCTCCTGGTCTGGCTGCGGTTGTACCTTCGTAGCCTGAGTGCACCCTCTCTGCCAGCAGCAGGCAGCAGAGCTGGCTCTCGGCACCCGGCTGCTCCTGCACCTTGGCGAGGTAGGGCGTCATGCGGAAAGGCTGGTAGCGGATCTCATTCTCGTGGTTCTTGCCGACACTGTGGAGAAGACAGCATCAGGCTCAGCATCCTGACAAAGGAGCAGTCCTGCGTACTGCTTAGCCCCTCGCCCCGTCATTTTTTTGCAGCCTGCGACACCACCTCATCTGTGGGGACCTGGACCATGCTGAAGGCAGCAGAGGCTGGCCTGCTGGAGGCTGGCCTCTTCCTGCTCTTGGGCCCTCTCCCTTGTGTCTTTCACACTGCAGGGTCAGAGCCCACGCTCTGGTAGGGAGAGTCTTCCCGTCCTTCTCTTGAGCAATTTGTATTTAAATCAGATCTCAAAGTGGGGTCCTGGGCCCTGACTCTACTCCCTCCCCAAGGCCCAGGGTCTGGCCAGGTTGTTCCTGACACTACCCTGCACCTTCCTTTGGTCATCCTGTTTTGGAACAAGAGCCTACTAAGAACACTACAGACTCTGATCAGAAAGATGCACGTGCAAACCAAAGGCTGCACACGACTCTGGGGTCCCCAGGCCCTGGAGGAGGCTTTCTGGGCAACAGCCGGTAGGTACAGAGCTTGGGCGATGCTCTCTCCGAGGAGCAGGTGGACTCACTCACTGCTGGCAGTGCTCACAGCGCCCGTGTATTCAATGTGGACTTTTCAGGAATGCACCTGCTGCTGGGCCTGCTCATGCAGAGCCTCCAGCCCTGGGTGGAGCAGGAACAGTGGGGAGCCTTCACGCTCCTTGACCCTTCAGCAGATGCCGAAGATGGAATGCTCGCACCGTGTTCAAAGTCAGGAAAGCTGGGAACCAGGCTTACCCCACACGGCAGAAGAAAGACTTCTCCTCCAGGCACTCTTGAGTGAAAGAATCTGTGGGGGAAAAGCCTTGAGTCATTCATCCAATGAAATCACTCAATCTAGAAGGTACACTTGTTTTCTCATAAGAAATAAAGACTTTATTTCTCATAAGAAATCAGACTGAGAGGAAATGGAATGGATTTGAGGAATAAAATGCACATCTGCCCACACACAGAGGGGCCTCAGGTTAGAAATCTACGTAACACTGCCAACAAGCACGCCACCAGGGTAGCTCTGCAAGACGGCTCGACTGTGTCTGGTGTTTTATTTTTGTTTGGTTTTTGTTTGGTGCTGGGGATTGAACCCAGGACACCTAACCACTGCGTAACCTCTATAGCCTCTTTATATTTTATTTTGAGACAGAATCTCTTTAAGTTCCTTAGGGTCTCACTTAGTTACTGAGGCTGACTTTGAACTTGCAATCCTCCTTGCCCTAACCCTAACCCTAACCCTAACCCTCAGCCTCCTGAGCTGCTGGGATTTCGGGCGTGCAGCACTATGCCCAGAGCATGTTTATGTGTGTCCACGTGCGCACGCACACACACACACACACACACACACACACAGTCCTAAGCCCCGCAAAGCTACACATTTTGGGATATTCAGTTCTAATAGAAGCAACTCAGGGCATTTGAAAGCTTACATCAATACTTTGTAAAATCTTGCCTTACTTTGAACTTTAAAATATCTTAGTAAATACCTGAGATCAACTGTGCAACCTCACCAGCAGGGATGGAGTGGGTAATTCCATAATGGCTTAGAGGAATTCAAAAAAACTTAAGACTTATTTTTCATATAAGGTTTCCTCTATGTAGAAAAAAATGAGGAAAAGTAGATGATTACTGGTTGTGGAAAGTGATACAAAATTACCAGCCTGGAAATGCTTCTGGGAATTCACCGGGTTTTCTCTTTAATTCAGCCCATAACGCGGTTGCCCCATCTCAAGGAGAAGGTGCAGGACTGTGCACCCTGTAAATCCACACACAGAGTGACCTTCTTCTGTGCCACCACCCAACCCTGACGGGATCCTAACTTGAACTGCAAACTTTAGCGGTGGGATGGACAGGTTGGAATTTGAAGAGAAAGCAAATGGCACTACATCTGAAACCAAAAGTCTGAAGAATCCCCAAGCAAAAGGCACATCAACTGAGGCTGCCAGCCACTGAACTGGAGGGGGACATGATGGTGGTGTCCCTCTCTGGCCCTCCTGCTGGTTGAATGGGAATGGGGAAGAGGTGGAGATCCTGGAGCCAGAGAGAGCCCACCAACCCCAGATCCAGGGTGGTGAGGGTGAGGGTGAGGGCCGAGCAGCCTTTGAGTAAGCTGAGATCGCTGACGGAATGGCAGACAGTCCTAGGTACAAGGCCAGAGCTGGCGCTTGGCGATTCTGACTGGACCTGAGCAGCTCCCAGGCTGCCCGCTTCCTCTGTGCATCTCCTGGCTCCTCAGGAGTGCCTGCTCTTCAGTCTAACTCCAGCTCCAGGCAATCAGAGCCCATGAGGGGTATGGAACCATTAGGTGCAGGCGGGCAGATGCCAAGGGACACAGGCTTCACATGCCCTAGCAGTGAGCTCCTGACAGGTGGCGGGGAAGGCTGGCCCTGCCCCTTGCTGGCATTCTGCCAGGACCCTGCAGCTCCACCAGCCCCTCCTGTGTCCCTCCTCTGCGCCCTGTGGCTGCACAGGTGACAGGAGAGCACTGAAGCCCTTCCAGAATCAAGTCTTCCCAATCCAGTCGGAGAAGCAGGACAGATGCAAAGGGTTTCGTGCAGGAGAGAGCCCACGGCCAAGAGCACAGAGAGAGGGCTACCGACATGGCAGTGAGGACAGCGAGGATGGAGGCCCAGCCTCACCTCTGCAGTGCTGCCTCAACTTAGATGGTCTCAGCCCATGTTCCCCTGCCTTGCAAAACACCTTATGCTGGGTGATGGATGAAGAATAGGTTTATTCTGAGAACTGGCTCCCAGGTCTCAGGCTGCGAAGCCCAAGTGCAAGCCAGCACTTGGTGAGGGTTTTGTGCCACATCATCTCGTGGTGGGAACATGGAAGGGCAAGTGGGCATGGGTTGAAGGGACAGAACCCGCAGCCTGGCTCTTGTGGAGACCAATCCAGTCCAGAGACTCACGCCTGCAGGAACAACACTGACCCCTCTTAACGATCTGGTCACCCTCAAAGGGCCATCTCCCACCACCACCACCTCCACCACCCTATCCAATGTCAGCATCAGGCTCAGAGGAACAGTCCATGTTCAAACCAATGCTCCCTCCATCTGCCAAATTCAAGTCCCCCTCAGATGCCACCGACCACCAGCCCCACAGCCCCACAGTTTAACTTGTTCTAGCACCAATTCAAAAGTCCCAAGTACAGCTGAGAGCCTGTGAAGCCAAAGGAGGCTGTCCACACACCCACTCCAAAGGGAGAGGCGCCCCAGCAAGTCCAAGAGCCCAGGGGCAGGGTGTGTCTTGGAGCTGGAGGACCCCCTTCCACTCACGCGCCCCCAGGGCTCTGCTGGGCGGAGGCTGGGCTCCAGCTGGTGTTGCACTCAGGTGCCTGCAGATTTCCCCACGTGCTGCATGCGCTGGTGGCTCTATTCTGGGTCACAGAGGTGGTGGCTCCACTCCGAGGGCTGCTCTAGGCAGTGTGAGTGGAGACTTGGTGGCAGGTCTCTGCCTGGGCCTGAAGGCCACCTCTGCAGGCACTCCTGCCCACCTGCAGGACTGCCACCTCGGGGACACTCACACTCTCCAGTGCTGTGGCACGAGCTGCACCCGGGCAGGGGAAAGGTGCGGGGCGGGAGGCAGGGAGGCGAAGGCCGGGGTGCCCGGGGCAGACAACCTTTCAGCCCTCAGGGCTTAACATTCTGACTCCTGATGAGAAGGCAGCCTCAAAGATCTCTGGACATGTCGAGACTGCCTTTGGGGACTTTCTCCCATTGTCCTGATGAAGGTCGCCTGGCTCTACCTTTCCACTTTATATGTGGTCAGGCGGAGAATGTTCCGCTCTGCTTCCCTTTATGGTAGAGCTGTCTTTCAGTGATCCCGCTCCTGCTTGTCTTGGCGTGGCAGCTGGAAGTGACCCCAGGGTTGAGCCCTGGCTGCTCTGCTCTCCTCTGCCAGCCACTCGTACATCTTCTCAGGCCTGGTCTTCCACCAGTCCTCGGGGGAACAGAATCCCGCCGAGTTCTCTGCTACTCTGGCCGCTTTCCAGTCCCCAGCGAGGTCGTCCTCACTCCCACTGAGACCCCGTCACGTCACGACAGCCCTCACCATGCTCGCTTCCCCAGCATTCGGCTCAGGACCACGAAAACAACCTCTAAGAAGCTCCAAGTGTCCCTTGTCTTCTCTCCTGGAGACCAGAACTGCCCTCAGTGCACAGGCTTTTTCAGCTGTCACTCCAGAACCGCTCCAGCCACTGCCTGCTACCCTGTCCCCAAGCCGCTTTCCTGTTCTCAGGAATCACTACATCAGGACGACTGCTGTTTGGTACCATTCTCTTGCTGTAACAAAATACTTGAGACCGAATGATTTGTGAAGGTGAGAGGTTTATTTTAGCTCTCGGTTCTGCAGCCTGGCAAGTCCTAGAGCATGGAGCCGGCACCTGCTCGGCTGCCAGCGAGGCCGTCAGTGCTGCGGCAAAGGACGGCCGCCGTGCGAAGGCCAGAGGCAGGCGCGGAGGCGACGGCAGGAGGGACAGCGAGAACTCGCTCCCAGGAAGCCGTTAACTCCTCCTAATGACCAATCCTCTCCTGAAGGCCCCCCGATACTGCCACAGGGACGAACCTCAACATGGTTGCCGAGGGGACAGGCGATGGGCAGGAGGAGGGCTGGGGGCAGGCTGTGTCGGCAGCAGGCAGCCAGGCCGAGCTGGCTCCAGGGGTGCACAGGGGGACAGGGAGGCTGGCCAGGCAGCCGGGAGGGTGCCCTGCCTAGAGCCAGAGGTCTGCACCCAGAGGGCTTCCTGGTCTGTTCTCATAAGGCTGCCGTCAGGCCGCCTCGCAAACGCCGCGTGACCACACATTCTGCAGTCACATCAGGCTTCCAGCTCCACGGGAAAACTTCATTTCTAAAACGCCTACCGTTTCTGGAAATCTCTCTAGAATTTACAAAAACGTTCTTTTGTTTCTCCAAAGTTACTCTGAACTGACGAAACTTCACCTTTCGCCCTTGGCAGTGTGGGTGGCTGGCAGCCCTGCAGGTGGCCCCGTGGGTGTCCCCACATCAGAAGCCAAGTGGGAGCCAGTCCCGCCCTCCCCGGGGGGCACAAGCAGTGCCCAGGTCTCACCTGCTCCACCGCACACGCTCCAGGTCGGGAGCTTGCAAGGGCTGGTGAGGCTGCGGAACACGCTGACGTCCTGCGGTGCCAGGAACTCCACGAACTTGGCGTCACTGAAGGCATCCCTCTTACAGGGGAATATGGACGTGACCTGCTCAGAGATGTACAGGATCTTCCCGGTGACCAGGGACACGGCCACAGCAAACATATCCTGGGAAGGAAAGACAGGACCCCAGTGATCGCAGCCAGACAGGAGTGGACAGCTAGTCAGACTGAAGGGAGCTGCCGGGTGGCCAGTGGGGTCTCTGCTTCCCTGTGCCCCTGCCAGGGTCACCATGATATCTGGACCAGCACAGCAATGCTGCAGAGCAGCAGCCCCAGTGGCCCGATACCCTGGCAGTGCCAGGCATTCTGTTGGCTTGGACACCGAGCTCCTGAAGCCTCGACTGGGTGATCTGGGAGGTGGAAGGCAGTCCTCCCCTCGGCTTGCCTGGCCTGTCTCCCTGGGCTCTGGGGCCCTGCATGGGAGCCACCTGGCCCTCTGGCCTCAGGGACAGGCTCCCTGGCAGTCAAGCTGGAGGAAGGGGGGGGGATCCCTGTGGAGGGCTGGTGCTGGGTCTCCGCTGGTCCTTCTGTCTGGTCTCACAGAACCTGCCCTCCCCAACATTCAGACCCCCCTCTACAGGGCAACTGGAAGACTATGGACCACTGAGCCTGGGCAAGGAGACAATCGCCAAGTCTGTTTCTTCATGCTGGGGACATGAAAACCTGGCCCCCAGCTTGGGAGCAGCTGGGCTCCTCTGACACTCAAGACCTACGGGATGGAGTCGGCAGGGATGAGGACAGGGGCTCAGAAGAGAGGCAACCGTCTGCAGCACCACCGTCCTCCTCTCTCGTAGGGGCGTGAACGCATTTCTGGAAGCTCCCGCTGCCCCTGGTGCGGGGGCCTGAGCGCCCCAGGCAGGACTCACCGCGTTCTTCCCGATGTGCTCGCAGGCGCCGCCCTGCAGCTGCTCCACCGTGTGGGCGGGCGCGTCCGCCCCGCAGGGCGGGCCCTCGCTGGACGCGAGCAGCTGGAAGTACTCCTCGTTCGCTGCAGGGGAAACGAGGTTCCCTCAGGGGCGAGGCCCAGGGGGAAGGCACGCTGTTGCAAAGCGTGTAACGGGACTGTCCCTCTTCGAGTGACAAGTAGGGTGGATGTAGAGAGTGTGTCCCCAGGTCGGAACTCACAGCCTCGAACACGTGGATGACAGTGCTGGGTGCTCCCCTGAAACACCAGGCCTTTGCTCATAGAATTCTAAAAAATGGTTGATAAATGGTTTTCTTTTCTTTTTTCTTTTTAGAAAAAAATTTTTTAGATGTTGACAGACCTTTATTTTTAAATTTATTTACTTTTATGTGGTGCTGAGAATCGAACCCAGGGCCTCACACGTGCCAGGCGAGGGCTCCATCTCTGAGCTGAGCCCCTCCCCATGGTTTTATTTTCGAAGGGGAGCCAGAGGGTTATTTTAGGAAAGTTGATAGTGTTCAAGGGAGAATGGGGCAACCTCAAGGGAAGAGACTTCTGGAATAAAGCAAGGAATACCCTCAAGAGGGAACGTGGTCTGTCTCCACAGGGGGAGGGCTGACAAATCCATAGTGAAAATAATACGGACCCAGAGTTCTCTTTCCAGAAGGGCCCTTAAATCATGACGTAATACTGACGTTTCTACATGGGACAGTGGTGGCCACCCCTGCATCTGACCCCTGGGGTCGTCTATCAGACACTCCACTAAGGCAGAATTACCTGCTTAAAAAAATAGCAGGTGAAAAAAGGGCTGGGAATGTAGCTCAGTGGAGCAGGGTCTCTGGGTTCAGTCCCCAGGACTGGAGAAAAAACAGCAGGCACTCGTAGCAATGCCTAAAAGTGAGCGTTGCAAATGGGACCCCAGACAGGGCTCCTTGATCTGAGTCCACCTCGTTCTGGGCTCAACCAGTGGACAGTGCCTGACCCAGGCCTCGATGCTCACAGGCTGCGGCAGCTCCCACTCCAGACAAGAGCAGAATCTGCATTCTGGAGCCTGACCCGGGACCCTGAAGCTGTGCTTCCTGCAATGGATGAGACCTTTGGACCGCGGCTGCATGTGATCTCCCTTTGACTTCTCCACCTCCTGAGAATGCTCCAAACCAAGATATGAACTGCTACAAAGCGCAGGAAACTTCTCGATTTGGCAGAGCTCCCAAAGCCCAAGTTATAGCAGATGCCAAGAAGGAAGCGCGCCAGCTCAGGTAGCTGAGCAGAGCGGCAGGGCACAGGCAGCCCTTCCCCAGGAGGCAGCCCCTGGCTGCACCCGCCACAGTGGCCAGGCCCAGGGCACCAGGTTCCCACATGCTGTCTCAGGCTGGGCCAGCACTGACCAGCAGCAGTGTCACTCTGTTCCCGACATGACCCTTCATGAGGTAGACAGCAGGCTGAGGGAGGGAGAGGCTGGGACGGAGGAGCACCCCCAAAAGCACAGGCACAGTGGACAGCAGGGCACTTCCCCACCCCTGGCTGCGAGCAACAAGCCCTGCCCAGCTGTGTGCTGTGCCCAGGACAGCAAGAATGCCGTGGGACACAGTGCTGCTCGGCCCTGCCACAGCTTTCCTCTCTGTTCTGATGTGTGCTATAACCTGCAGGGTCCGCTGGCTGTCGGCACGAAGTGTGACAGTGAGCAAAGGTGGAACCAAGTGACCCTCATGCATGCGCCAGCTGGCTCATGCCACCTGCCCTCCCTTCCCATCCCAGAGAGACGCAGGTCTTTGCCTGCGAGTTACGACGGACCCACACAGCTAAGGAATTCCTCCATGGTCAGGAGCTGGCAGTTCCACTGTGACAAAGAGCAGGGAGCCCAGGTACACAGGGCTGCGAGCTCAGGATGCTCAGGTGAACACTTCCTCCAGGACTCCAGAGGTGCTCTCCCAACACTGCAGGAAACTAGACTCTGGAAACGCACAGCCCTATTCCCAGTGGGGGACTTAGGGCTTCTTGGCCTCTCTGATCACCCTGGGATGATCTAGGGCCAAGCTGCTGGCTCTGGGGCTTGGGGTAAACAGCAGGTGCCCAGTGTTGTGCACACACAGCACGTCCTGCCCGTCCTGGAGACAGCGGTACCTGCAGGACCTGAGACCCCGGAGACGAGAACCCTGCCTGGTGGAAGGTCCAGCGTCAGAGCAGCTGAAGGAGAACTCAGCTGGAGCGGAGGGGCGGGGGCTTGGGACCTTACTGAAAAGCAAAGCAGCCGAGTGTGTGGCGTGTCTACACGGCCTGCAGCCGGTGCCACAGACCCCTGCCTGCACCTCTGAGGAACCCTGTGTTCTCACACCAAAGTCTTCGTTTCATTCATCACTGGCCAGTTTTAAAAGCTCTTCATATTCTCTTTTCTGATAAAAGTCCAGCATGTGAAGGTGGGAACAGGACCTGCATTTTGGAGGCCCCATAACCACAAGCGTGTGATGATGGTGCTCTGCCCTGCCTCCCTCCTTCCTGGCTAAGATGACCGCAGGGGCAGAAATTTACACGTTTTTAGGTAAACAGGAAATAAAGCACCTGAACTGATGAATCAAGAAGCTCTAAGGTCTGGCGATACCCTCACACTGGGCTAAAGGCAGGCAAATCCTCAGCAAAAGGCTTCGATTCTGTTCTGGCCCTCGGCAGCTCACGAGCAGCAGGTGACAATCTTCCTGGCCTCAAGGTCATCATCCCAAACACCGCCTCGCCTGCTGGAGCCTAGAAGATGCTATACTCTCCTAAACATGACCTGGCCCGGCCCAGGTGCCCACAGCTGGAGGAAGAACACTTCCCTCCCTGCTTTTCCACTCTGAAAGTCCAGCACCCTAGGCGACTTCCAGGGAACTGAGGCGTCCATCGCCGTGTAGGCACAGTGTTAGGACTTCCTTCTGCTGTGTCAGGAAGAGTGTCGGACAGGCGGCAGGTGGGACCTGAGAAGCCTGACCCCTGGGTTCGGACCTCGTTTCCCAGCTGTGAACGGAGGCGCAAGGCAGCCTACCTGTCACCTGCTTCACGCTCTTCAGGGCGTACTTCAGGGTCGCCAGGGTGCTAGCCTTGCCCTTGGCCTGCTTGTCTGCAGGGAGGTGGACCTTCAGCTCCCTCAGCGTCCTTATCAGCTCCCTGTGCGTGTCTGCTTTGGCAGACTGCTCGCTGCTGAGAGGCCAGGAAAGAGGCAGTTTGACGTCAGCCTCCCCCCAGTCTTCAGGGCTCTCTGGGGCCCTGCAGGACGTTCAGTGGCCCCTGGCCTTGCCCTCTGTGGCCACCACACCCTGCTAGCCATGACATGCAGGAGTGTTTGCACACAGGGCTGAGTGTCTCTTGCTGGGAGACGACTGCCCTGGTGAGAACGGCTGCTCTGACCCCAGTGCTGACCGCAGGGAGTGCTTGGAAGCCTGACCAGCTGGGTCACGTCCCCGGGGGCTGCCAGTGAGGCCTCACCAGGAAGGGCTGCTGGCCAACCACAGTCTAGAAGAGCAGACTGTGTCACTGGGCTGCGCCCCTTGCCTGTCCCAGAGATAAAAGGAGTACATGGTGGGCCTCCTGGGATGTGAATGTGAACCATGAGCTCAGCGAAGAGGAAAGGAGATTTGTGAGCAGGGTCTTCATGCACGATGCAGGGGTGAGAGGAAGACAGGACAGCTGGACACTGTTGATGGCACTGGACCCATTTGGGGCAGAGGACAGAGAAAATGATGGAAACCAGGCCCCTGAGGGGATGGTGGACCTGCAGGTTCAGGGTTAAAGGTGGGCTTCATTCCAGAGGTGACATGGACACATGTGTGTACATGAAGATAATCTGTTCCCCAGAAGAGGGAAGAATGTTCCTGATGCACCCACTCAGCACGCAGGCGAGGTTTTCAGTACAGCTGAGAGGAGCTCCCAGTGCCGCGCACACAGGGAAGCCGCAGGGAGGGACAGGGTGTCTGGGTGGCCAGGGTACAGCCATTTCACACGACATGGAACTCCTCCAGGCTCCGTGCAGAGCCTGGAGGAGTCATGTCACCCCAAACCTGACCTGCAGCATCAGTCTCTGGACTCCTCTACAGAGTGTCCTTCAGGAGTCCTGGTGGCCTCACCTGCATCCACTGCTGGACGGGTTGCGCTCGGGCTCCGTCATCCTAAGGCGAAAGGCACCGGCGCTGCAGAAACAAGAGGCGGAACAAGACTCAGCAGCTGCAGCTCCATCCACTTCCTCCCCACCAGCCAGAGGAAACGCCAGGTGACACACGCCAAGGAAGGGTGAGATCACAAGGTAGGGCTGGGGAGGCTCAGCTGCAGAGTACCCGCCCTGGGTTCCATCCCCAGGAGCAAAGGAGGAGGGAAGGAGAGAGGGAAGAAAAAGGAAGGACAGGGTGAGAAAAAACAGAACATGATCCCTGCAGACGTCAGGGAGCTGAGCACGAGGGGGAAACACCAGGCAGAGGAGCTCAAGGACCTCCCGTGTCGGGTGGCCAGCAGCTGGCTGCCCTCCCAGAGCTCCTGACACTGGTGTCTGCCGGCATAGAACATGGAACACTGATGACAGTGGTTGTCACAAGGACGAAGGGACCTGGTTCATTTTAGTTACTCTGCATGAACTGGATTTTCAGAAATCTCGGAAAACTTGCCCATGATGATTTAAAGGTTCGAAATCAATTCAATCACAAGGGAAACGAGACACACAGAGAAAGCAACCCCGGCAGCCCTGGCCCGGCCTGCAGCTGACTTACCTCTCCCGGGCGTTGGGGGGCTCCACCAGCATCCCCAACTCCTTTCCGCTGTCGTCGAAGTCGCTGCCCTGAGAGTCCCGCCCCGCGGAGCTGTGTGCGTTGGTCTCATTTCCACTGGAGCCACTGCTCATGTCCACGTCTTCCTGGAGCAAGGTGTCACTGGGCTGGGGGACCATGGGCTCCCTAGTGGGGTTACTGGGGCTCGGGGAGAAGTCTGCATATCCATTCATGTTGGGTTCCAAAACGAAGCTGGCAAAGAGAGGCACGATGTCATGCATTATTAAAAAGAGCACATGGGGCACCGCAGGGGCCAGCAAGGAAAGCAGTCCCTTGGTGTCTTTCTATGCATTTCCCTGGAACAGCAGCTGTGGGGATTGGCCACACCCACCCCTCCATCTCCTCCTGTGCTCTGAGCACCCACCTGCTGGGGATTAGGGGACAGCTGCACTGGCACCCTCAGCCCCGATACTGAGGCACCCAGGCCTGTGAGAAGGCAGACACTTGCACGGACAGCCACCACCCAGCAGGGCCAAGGCTCTAGGAGCAACACAGCCAGGCCAAACAGGAGGCAGGGCCCGGGAATCTGCGGTGTAATTTACCCAGGTGACGTGGAGCAGCTGGGTTCAACAATCTTGGCCATCACAGCATGGCACAAGCCACAGACCCCCTGAGGGAGGGCCTCTGGGAGAGGTGAGGCTGGTGGGGTGAAGAGGGCCCCAGGAGGCCCAGGCCCACCAGGCTCGCCCTCCCAGCAGCTGGGGTTCCCAGTGCCACAGGGAGTGTGGGCTCGGGACAGAGCCTCTGCAGTGGGGAGGAGCCTTGCAGCACGGGGGTAGTTAGGAGGCGCAGGCACCCTGAGCGCCAGAGCCAGGGCCTGGGTTTGCATGTGGAGACGTCCCCACAGCTGTGCGACACGGAAACCTCACCTCGGGCGCTCTGGGGGTAGGTGTGCGGAGGTGGCTGATGTTAGAGTCAGACCAGCAGTGAGGTTCCACGGTAAGCCTGTGACTGCGCGAGGGCCAAGCAGATGGGGGAGGCATGGGAGAGTGGGCCTGGTTAGCAGGCAGGAGGCCAGGAGCCCAGGGACAGGAGCTCGGGGCCGCTGGGCCAGAGGACTGCCCTCCTGGTCTCGCCCCTTCTCTCCCAGGCTCGCTGTGTGCCTGAGCACTGCGTGTGCTCTGTGTGCGCTGCCCCCTCGTGCCCATGCATTCTGCAGACACCCCGATGCGACACCACCTCTGTTCGCCCGGCGTTTGGAAGCTTTTTTCTCCTTGCTTCCTTTTTCTTTCTGACAACCTTTCTGATGAGGCCCTAAGGGAATCATCTCAGGAGGAGTCACCTGTGTGCGGCCAGCCGGGGCTTGTCCTTCACTCCCGTTACTGCCCTCTGGCCGCCCTGAGATTGTACCTCCTGGTAAAGCATGGATACCGAAGGTTCCCCCAGACTCGGTGTGCAAGAGAACTCAAGCAGGACAGGCCTGACAGACCAAGAGAGTGGGCAGCTGGCAAGCACCAGGTCCCCAGGCAGGGCGGTGCTGGTCTTTGAGGAAGATGGGCAGGTTGGAGCAGTGTCGGGGCAGGAGGGGTGTGGCGTTGGTGTGGTGCGGCCAGGTGACGCAGGGTCCTGCAGGGGCAGAGTCGGAGACAGGCTTTACTCTGAGATATCTGTGCACCAAGTCCGCCTTAGACCTCAGGGACTGCAGGTGAGCACAGGGCAAGAGCCCTCCCCAGGCTCTTCCGGGGTTCCCTGGAGCTGTGAAGGGGCTGTCCAGGGTGCTGAGGGCATTTGTGCATCCCAATCCCTGAACACCCTGGGTCCCACCCACCACGTCCCCTAGCCCTCCTCCAGATGGGAACCTGTCCTCTTTGCGGGGAGTGGGTTATAGAAGTGGTGGAGGAAGGGAAGGTAGGTGAGTGAATGGGCCTGGAGGGCCAGGGTTCCAGCTGCATTTCACCACCTCCTGGCTGTGTAATTTCTCTGTGCCTTGTTTCCTTATCTCTAAAATGGGGATACAGTTCCTGCTTGTCAGGCATAGTGAGTGGCCACACATTTAACCCCAGGACTCAGAAGGCTGAGGCAGGAGGATCTCAAGTTCAAGGCCGGCCTCGGCAACTTAGGGAGACCCTGTCTCAAAATATAAAATAAAAAGGGCCAGGGGTGTTCTCAGTGGTAGAGAGACCTGGATTCAACGCCCAGAACTAAAAGAAAGTTCTAAAAACAAAGTTCCTGTCTCTTACAGGTGGTTGGGACTAAAGGACAAAGCCCACGAAAGTGACTGAGTAACCGAACCTCAGGAAGTGGCCCAAAGCACCAGCTTTCAGACTGAAGAACGGCTGGTCAGCAGAGGTGATTTCATTGGCAGGAGCTGTCTCTGGCTTGCACTTAAAGGACAGAGAGCTCTGGGACACTCCCCCTTGGCAATGGAGAGGCCTTCAGCACCCCCCAGGCACTGCCTGGGGGCTTCGCCAGCTCCTGGGGTTCCTGGCTTCCCCCAGGTTCCGTCCCTGGGAGCTGTTTGAATGGGGTTCATGGGGCACAGATCACCTGAGGGGAAAGATGGATCTTTCTGCAGAGGGCTGGGCAAGCCTGGCAGAAACGTGAGACCTCAAACCAAACCGAAGTACTGGAAGCCCATTATTCCAGCCAACACCCCGCTCAGCGGCAGCAGCTCCCTCGGACCCGCCTCATTTTGCCAAGCTGGCAGAACCGCCCTGCGGGTGGAAGCAGACTTTGTCTCCTGCACTTATTTTATTTTTATTTTATTTTTTTGAACCGGGGATTGAACCCAGGGGCACTCCACCACTGAGCCACATCTCAGCCCTATTTTGTATCTTATTTAGAGACAGGGTCTCACTGAGTAGCTTAGGGCCTCACTAAGTTGCTGAGACTGGCTTTGAACTCACGATCCTCCTGCCTCAGCCTCCCAAGTGCTGGGATTACAGGCGTGCGCCACCACGCCCGGCTAGGTCCTGCACTTATAAACGCAGACCAGCACTGCAGACGCCCACACTGCCAGACCCAGGGTGGGGTGCTCCTGGGAGGCGGGGTGGGGAAGAGGCCAGCCTGGCGGGCTGCCTGCCCAAGAGGCCCCTTGTCACCTCCTTTATATGTCTTCCCACTGATTCTACCCCCAGGAAAGAAGCTGGGCTTGGACCCTGACCAGGTCGTTTGTCTGACAGGTGGACTGAGAAGTGCAGTCAGGGAGGTCATGACCTGGTGGGTAGCAGCTGCCTGAGGCTGGCTGCGGCTTCCTGGGCTCAGGGCACTCGCTGCCCTTTCAACTTTCACAGCCATTCATGCTTTTTAGGATAAAGGGTTTAACAAAAAAGAACTAAAGCAGCCTGGGCCAGCTCTAGCCTCCTGGGGCTAGGGGCTTCTCCTGGTCACTATCCCGGCCTAAGAGGGACTCCTGGGGAAGCCAGAGCTCAGCCAACTGGCCAGCAACTTAGGGGATCATTTCTTCGAGGTGGAAGTGCAAATATGTACATTGTAAGGTAAGAGCTTGAACATGTCTGTGTGACCAGCCCCCTGCCCCTGCCCCAGCCAAATCCAGAGGCCCACTAGCCAGCTTCTCAGGGCCAGGCTCACCCGGCCTGCTTTCTGGCATTACATAACAGGGTCAGCCAGCTTGCACTGTGCGTCTGCAAGCCCTGCGGCATTTACAACCCCAGATATTAGAACATGTTTCCTGCTTCCTGGAAGGAGCCAACTCCCTGAGGCCAGCCTGCTGTAATCTGGAGAAAATGTTTGTCCTGATAAATAAACAGCCGCGCTCTCCATGGAGACGGTTGGGTAACCGAGGAAAATCTGACCAGGGTTATCCAAATATGGAGGGAAGAAGGCACAGGGAGAGGCATCTTCCAGGCCTCACTGGGGCTCCACACAGTAACGCAGAGCCGCAGCCCCAGGCCCCTGGGTTCGAGACTGCGAGCTGGGGGCTCCAGGAAGAACAGGCATTTTCTTGTCACACAACTGAGCTGTTCTTATCCCCCACCCCGCCATGTGGAAGCACAGGTTCTGATTTCTTTCCTCACCCTGAGGGAGAGCATGTGGAGCCCTTGAGGGCTGTGGGTGCCTCTGATCACCAGGGGCCGTGGCCTGTCCCCACACTGGCTCACTTGCTGCTTCCAGCTTGCTCAGGCCTTGGAAACACAGGGCCTGCCTTGCTGCGAATGCACACAGTGAGCATAAAAACCTGAAAGGAGGGCGAAGTCCCCAGAGGAACACGCCTGGGCCCAGGGGAAGGCCAGCAGAGCCCCGGTCTGCACTGCTGCCTCTCCCGTGGGTCTGCAGGGGGGCAGCGTCCCCTGCGGGCAGGGCACAGAGGCTCCTGCACAGCTGTGGGGCTTTGCATTCCTAGTCAAGTCCACAGAATATGGTGATTTTCCAAAGAAAGAGTAAAATCTGGAGCGCTGCTCTTTCTGTGACTACATGCTGAGAAGTCCTGCCAGTCACTCAGTGACCTTCCTGAGCTGGAGCCCAGTGCTCTGCGTGGCCTGGTAAGGTTACATCATCACTTAAGAACAGGCGTGCCTCCCAGAAAGTTCAGTGTGCAAGAGAAGTGGCACAGGTGAGAGGAGCCGCTCCTACTGCTTCTCAGCACAGGAGGCAGGCCTCTGGGGGGCATGGTACGACCCCAAGGCAGGGGCGTGACAGACACCTCTCATCTCCCATGCTGGTGCCTGGGAAAAATCAACCCTAGGGTGACAAGCACCCAAACCCCTAGAGTCGAAGTGGACCTTGGAGACGGCCTAATTCAAGGCTCCCCAAGCAGATGAGGAAACTGAGGCCCAGGGCAGAGCGCAGTCACCCAGCAGCAGCCAGCTGGCCCCTGCCCAGCACTCCGGTCTCTACAGAAAGCCAGGACTGTGCTGGTTCTGTATCAGTGAACCACACCAAGATGACAGTGACAAATAGCTGCGAACACCCCAGTACCATCCACAGCTACCACTTAAAAAGAAGTCTCTTGCTCCATTACAACCCCGTCACAACAAGTGATTAACTCTGGGCTTAAAGCTGCCTCTGGTCACAGCCTTCAGGCAGAGTCCTGTGTCCTTTTGAGCCACACTCAGCTTGGGACCAGGAATCCCAGGTGGGTTAGGGGTGGACAGTTCCCCTCCAAAGTCAAGGAGGTCAGTGAACTGGCTTTGCCAGACACAGGAGTGATAGGTACTCAGGAGGGTCCTGCCATGCTGACTTTTGGGGAGCTGGCGCCCTCCTCCCAAGGGCCAGCCATCTCAGGATCCAGTACCCAATCTCTGGCCCCCGTTGCCCCTCTGGAGGGCATGCTGACCCAGGGTGACGGCAAGACCCTGAGATGGCCTGGGCCTGGGCCTGGGCACTGTGGTGTGCACTTGGCTAGCGTCTCTGCCTCAGTTTCTTCCTCTGTCAAGCCTCGCCTCAGGATGCCCTGGACGATTTCCAAGGAGCCTTCTGCCTCCCTTGTTCTGTGAGCATGAATCACCTTTCCAAACTGGTTTCTTCTGTGTAGGTTACAGAAACCCTGGCAACCAAGCTGTCATCCTTTACCCTGGCCTTCCGGAGAGGGAGAGGGAGAGGGAGAGGGAGAGGGAGAGGGAGAGGGAGA
>JAJEJO010002972.1:0-61526 GCA_020662805.1 Glaucomys volans
AGCAAGATTATACTAGCCTTTCAGAAACCTTAGAATTTTCTATCATTGTCCCCTATTCTGCCATGTTTTGAAAGCTCATACTGACATCCTAAGGGAGTATGTTTTGCTTTCTAGATTGTGTTGAGGTAGGACTGCTGAGATACTCATACCCTGTTTATCAAGGATGATTGTATTATTCATACTGCATATAAAAGAAAAAGGAAAATGCATTTGATCCTTTCTTCCTTCAAAATTATCTATAGTGATAAACTATTGACTAGACACGTTGCTGGAGCCTAAGGATAAAATTTACACCTATGCGATCTTTACCCTCCATGAATGGTCCTGGGGCAAAGAATATGATTTTATCATGAGTCCTATGTTTTGATAAGTTCAGAAGGCCTAAGAATATTAGAGTAGAAGCCACTTACTATGCTGATGGTTAAGGTTGGCTGCATAGAAATGTTGACACTGAAGCAGAGACCTAAAGAGACTTCACCTGTATTAGGCCAATGGGCCGACACAGCGCCAACAAGGTTTGAAGAAAAACAAAGATGGGCCCTTCCTCTAAAGTGTCTTGTCTCTCTTTAAAGATATAAGTCATTCTGGAAATTAGCATAACCGCAAGGCTGTAAATGATTATTAGCTGCAATGTGTGGTAGAGATAAGTTTATGGGAGATCAGAGGAGGGAAAAGATCTCTGTGGATATCAGTATGGCCAATTTATAAATGATTTAATTTGGATGCCCACTCTGATACTTTGCCATCTGCTTTAAAAGAATTTCCTTCCATTATGTAAAATACCTGATCATAGGGTGGTGCCTATATTAATGGATGCTTTTTCTTTTGGGGAAACGTCATGTGCTCCATCTCAAGTAGAGCTTCAAAGTCAGATTACATTAGGTGTTCATGCTGTTTGCCACGTGGCAATTCTAATCTGTCAACAGATGTCTGGTAGAGCACTTTTGTGCATAGAGCCTTTGGAAGAAGTCAGAGCTAAGGAAACTCACCAGCCCCTTTAGAGACAGAAACTCACAAGGCACACACCTTATAGTCCAATCTTTATGGCTCAGCAGGAGGCCTACGGTGTAATTTCAGACTTTTTCTTGGCATGTGGAATCTGTTACTCCTAAAACTTCAAAATGTACATATTTCCCCCAAATGAGATGTAAGTCTGTTGAGTTAATTACCATACAATTATAGCAATGGAAAAGAAAACCCTAATCAAACGTGAACAGCTTGTCTAACTATTAACCAGGCCATGGTGAACCATTACTTAGCTCTGACTTACGTGATCCATCATAGACTTTTGGCCCTCGGTGAACAAATGCTTAAATGAGTCCACAATCATTTAACACCAAGAGGCCTGGCGGCATGGAATACTGTGATTGTCATTAAATTGCTTAGTCATTTTATTTTACTCGCATGAAGTCATGGTAGCCTTCCTCTTCCTCCAATCTTCTCCATGTGATGAGAAAGAATGGGCAGGACCAAAGAGGCACAATTTCCCAGGACTCTACCTACTAATGTGGTGATTTGTGTTAAAACATTTCTGCTTATACAGTCCCTTAAGCCACTTCTAAAAAGCATTAGTAAGTCAAATCCCCCTGGATAAATTTCCTTTCTAGGAAGATCCAGAGTCCAAAGCACCAAATTCAGAGTATCGTTTAAAGTTTATCCCCTTTGAGATAATTCAGGTTAATTGGAGTTATTGCCAACATACAAGCAGTCAAATAAAAAAAAAAAACTCAGCTGTGGCATAATAAACTTTTGGTTTATAGTCTGAAATACAGCAGGTCAGTTCTTATCAACTTAAGGGCATGAAAGCAGGGTTACTCTGGTTGAATAAGCCTAAATTGTTAACCAGATTGAGATTCAGGACTGGGAAAGAAAAACAGGAAGGCTAAAGCCAATCAAGAGTTATAACACTGTTTTTGAGGTTAGGTCATCAGACTCTGGGTTTATTTTATCCCCTGGACCAGGAGAAAGAAGATATACCATCCAGGACCAACCCCATCACTCCAAGCTTGCCTTGGTATCAGCCACGGGGGTCTTCAAGCCATTGCTGATCAGGAAAGGCATTGCCAGGGCTCAGATACACAGTCAATGTAAAGACTGATTGAAGGTTGAGCAGAGTCATCTATCTCGGGCCTTGACAGAATGGGGGTTTTAGAAATAAAGGCATTTGGTTGATTCAATTCTGCAAACAGTAGTCTTTGCTACTTCAAATGAGCTTTTCTATTGACAAAGGAGTCTACATATCAGTTTGGTTTTCTGCTGTTTCCTGGTAACTAGGGTCTGGGCACAGGGAGGAGGTGAGGGAGGTGTGAGGGAAGGGCGGAGGTGCATCCCTGCTAATGGTGTTATTGAACTTCCACAGCAACCACCAATGGCAACCACCCCAAGGGCCTCTCTGTAAATAAACAAGCTGTTCCCATGAAAATATCAGTCTCATAAGACCAGTATGAGCAAGCATATCGTGTCCTTCTTTTTTCCACTCCATCCTTCTGCCAACAAGAAGAGAAAGGCAAACATCTCAGGAATAAGAACGCAGTTGGGGTGATATTCCAGGATGCTTTGAATGTCAAGACTTGCTTTCCAAGCTTACCTTACTTCCTGTAAGAATTTTGCAAAAGCTGAAAATTAGCTTTGGAAGAAATCCCAGCTAGACGTTTGCATGGGGAGAAAATGCCAGAGAGACTGAAGCTTATGAAAAAATGCCCAGGCCAAGGCTGGGAAAAAGTCAAGCTCAGAAGGTGCAGAACAGGAAGCATAGCAATGATTTGTGGAGGCATGTGATGCCACAGAGAAGAAAAAGGAGGCAGAGGGAAAGAAAGGGGAAGAAAAGCAACAAAACCCTGAAAAGGGTGAGAAAATACTAGATAAGTGGACAAGTTTCAGACTAGAGAGAAAGAGTAAGGGGGAATCAAGAATTCCAGGGACATGTGTCAAGGGCATCTCTGGAGAAGCTCTTAGGCATTAGAACAGAGGTCAATCTCTCATTCTTGTCTTTGAAGGTGATGGATCCATTTCTTTCATGTGTTCTATGAAAGCATTTTCTTACAGAAGATGAGAAATGCACTTCCTAGAAGAACAGGTTGGCCTGGTGGAGATCCACCTGCATACCTTCTGCTTAGGAAATGAAATGACAGGACCTTCCAGGGAGCTAGTAGCCAACGAGTTAATGTGAGCGCTTTAACCTTAACATGAGGTAGCGCTGGATGTGGGCAGGATTGCCGGGAGCTACTTCTCAATGTTCTGGAAGCTCAGCACTGCCTTGTTTTCACCACCAGGACCCTGAGTTTTCTTGTGTTTGAATAAATTAGGGCAAACTTGAGTTCATCTGCATTACACATCCAGAAAATACAGGACAGTATGGATTACTGGAGCTTTGAGTGACTTCTTTGAATTTTTGTGATGTTTGTTGTAAGTTTTTCCTTGACAAAACCAATTGTTGGAATAGAGGAAACTATCCTTGATAAACTGATTTTTTTTTTTGCAAAGAGTGCAATGATGCCCTTATGCCAGCAGTCAAACAGGAGTTTTGAAGAACAGGTAAAATAGATTTCAAAAAAGGTCAATAAAATTCTTGGGGTAACAAACACCTTCAAAGAAGATTTGGACTCCCTCTGCCCACCAGATTCCCCCAGCAAATGTGAGCTCACCAACTTTAGCAAAAATGTGCACTCTGATATTGTCAATAAAGAAGAACAGAAAAATGTTCCTGTTTAGGACAGGAAGGTGAGAACCCTTCTCCTGACGGTTTGCTGGATGGCTCCCAGCATGGGCCTAGTCTGTAATAATCTTGCTCTCCTGAATATCCTCCATAACTCTGGAGGAAGCAGGCTGAAGGAGTCCAGCATTTTCCTTGTCCTGCATCAGTAGTGTTTCGTCCACTCTGATTCCATTCTCCTCTGATACATAATATTGCCACTGAATAATTCACCCTCTTCATTTAGATTCTGTTAACTTATGAGACAGCTTTGTAATAACAGAGCACTAGCAATAGCTTCCTTGTGTCCACACTGTGCCAAGCAATGCACTTTGCTTTTATATGCCATCTTGCTTTATCTTCACAGAAACTATGTGAGGTAATTATTTCAATATCCATTTAACAGATGAAGAAACCTGGGCTTAGAGGAGTTAGAGCATTTCCCAAAGTCTCCACAGCTTGGAAGTGGTAGAGCAGAAATGTGAATGTAAAGAGAATCTGACTAGTGCCCATACCATACCATTAAGGTATACAGTCTCCCATGGGTCACCGACAGGAGTCTGAGAGGGGAGCTATGAATAAATATGTATGGAATCGAATGGAATTCAAAATTGAAGTAAAAATCATCCTTCTTTAGATCTGTCTTTAAACTAATATGCCTCTGACACTTAATGTGTCTACCTTTTCGTTCAGTAGCCAACCTAAGCTGTAGACCCCAAAGCTGGACAGATGTGTGTTTCCTCCTAAATCCTCCACCTCCAGCTGTGTGCTCCTGGTCAGGTTACTCAACCTTTCTGAATTTCAATCCACTTACTTTTTAAATTGAGATAATAATGTCTGTATGGAGTTGTAGAAAGGATTGCATGCTATATACCATGAATGCTCATAGAGTAGATGCCTCAAACACTTTGGCTTCTCCAATACCCTTGCGACTCTATGTACTACTTCAGCCAAACTGTATGCAAGAAGTCAAAGAGAGCTTCTTCCCTGGAGAACTTTACCAAATGCTTAGCTCTTTGGTCCCTAATCCAATTGTGCCTTTAAAAACATGGAATCTCATCATACACTCTTTCTACCATCCCATGTAATAGCTTATAAAAGGTGTTGCATTCCCCTGATTTTTTCTTCTTTAGATCTTGGTTTGTGACTAGGCACTGTCAACATCCTAATAAGTAACTAGTGCCATCTGAGAGTGGCAGGTGCTCTTTTGGAAGTCAACACTGCCTATTGATTATTAATGCCTCCTTTCCATCAACAGACTTTCTTGGTAGTGATCAAGGGCAGTAGTGCCAACGGTGGGGCCATCACAGATGAGTTTGGATTTTATTTAAATCTGTAGAGCAGGGCTAATGGGAAATATTGTCACCCTGTAGATACTGCAAGAGCTGCTGTGATTTACTTAATTTGAAGGGACATTTCATAATTCTGGCTAAATTGGAATCACAAGTCAGAAGAAATGTAGGAGCAAATTATACTGATCTTGCCCTCTAGAGGCTTTGAAAGAATAAGTCTTGCCACAGTTGGTCATGGCTGTTGATGAAGGGTTTTTTTTTAGCTCAAGAGGGAAAGCCTCTATTTCAGGAACTGAGAGTTTCTGGGGTCCAGTGACAGAAATGATCAATTCCTTACAAACCAAAAAGGCTCATGATTAAGAAGGGTGAGAAATATTAGTGTTCAGTGAAGCGGTGTGAAATTAAAGTACTTTTAAAATTATTTTAGGAAGACATAATGGGTGTGCAGGAGAGTGCCCACATTAGGGTTCTGATATCAAGTCTAGAGGAGAAAATGTTAAAAGCAAATATTGGTAATTATGCTGCATCTGGAACTGTGTAAAACACCTCAAACATTATGTCAAGTAATTCTTGCAACAACCATGTAGGTCATATCTACAGTTTTAATCTGTGGCTCATCAAGGTTAAATGGTCTACCTTAGGGCATGTGGCTGGTACATCTCACAACCTGAACTTAAGATCTGTCCAAGGAGCATGTCCTCTGTCTACCATGTAAATCTCATTTTCTGCCTCATGGCTTTTACCCCAGCATGTCACCCTATGGCCTGGTCACCCTACAGCCAGGTCGCCCCACTTTGGTGAAACTGGACTTTCTCTTTATTCATTTAGGATGCAAAATAAGCTGCCTTTAGTTTAATACCAGAGACAGAATTACCTAAGAACTGCTAAGGATGAGCCTCAGATCTGTGGAATGAGAATGGGAAAAAGATTGGAAAATAGTATTTGAACCAGGGACATCAATGGGACTACTTCTGAATACACATGAGGACCGTGGTCTGCTTGCTGCTTCCTCCAGGGACCCTCCTGGGTGGAAGAGGGAGCCACCCACGCTGAGCATGAGGACTCAACAGCAACCAGGAGGCATGAACTCTTCCCTAAGCAGCTGCTCTTTGTCAGGCACTGTATTAGATGTTTTAGCTCGGATCTGCCAAAGTTTCACAGTTTTTAATTTTAAGATGAAAGTTTTGAGAGCCAACATTTAGATCAAGTGAACTGCACAGAATCATGAATTCAGAAAGAGACAGATCTGAGATGTGGGTCTGTCCAACTCCAAGTGTTTAGCGTGTCCTACTTTGATCCACTTATCAGTTAATGACCAACATTTACCTTCTGTATGTGAAGCATAAGAATCTCAGATAAATAAAGAACAAGTCTTAGCCTCAAGGCTTTTTATTTTCTATGTTTGAGTCAATCTTTTCCTATTAGAAAGAAATCTGGACAGATGGTTGAACAGGACTGGATCTTTCTGCTTCCTCCCCGTTCGGCCCTGCACAACTCTAGGTGAGCAGTAGGTATTCTGCGGAGCTACGTAATTGCCTCATCCATCTCAGGGCTGGCTTCTCCTACCATCTCCCACTTAAAGAGATGAATCAGAATCATTCCACTTCAAATCATGACCCCTCAACACTTTGGAGAATTCCACCTTTGTAATTCCCTTGCTCTTCTATTAAGAGAAGTAGAAATGAGCATGGCCTGGGGTACAGTGCCCATGGGTGGGAAGATCAGAAAACAATGTGTCATAATCTCATAGGTCTTTTCCCTCTGGACTTCAGGACTTTTCTCCTAATGACAGTTTCCTCTGTGCTGCTGCCCAGATCAATAGAGAAAGATAAAAACAAATCAAAAAACCCTACAAATAGAAATTGGGGGTGATGCCATCTCACTCAACTTGGCTCCCTTTCTAGGCTGGAGGATGGAGGGGGATTTCAGACTGCCAGCTTCCTAGCACAGGCAGCTAGAGGGTGCACCCTCCTCTTGGGACCCTTTGAGTTCTCGAGAGGTGCCACAGCATAGAATGATGTGCTCCATAGAGACAGGTGACATTTCTCCTACTCTGGCTTTTTCTTTTAGGGCTCAAATCAGCACATAGTAAGTACTCAATCAATACAGATTGTTTATAGTAACATGACTTTAAAAAGTGGATAAAGATGGGAGAGAGCTTTGTTTACTTCAGTGGCAACTCGAAGTCTATGAGACCATAGTTTCTACTAAATTGAAAAATTGATCTGACATATGGATACAAAAACCTAATAACCCTGGTCCGTTCACTTGTGTACCCATTCCGGAAGCAGAAATCTCAGTGACTTCTATGGAAAAGACATGGCTCCAAGCCAAGAAAATACAGTAGGGGATTAATAGACACGGTCTCAGCCCTCAAAGAGTTTATAGACTAGTGGAGGAACAGTCTGAAATAAGAGAACAGGAAAACACATATATCATATTATTTTATATTAAATTACAAAAGGAAACGACTAAAGTTCAGATCACAGTATAAAAAGCATTTGTCTCCATGAAAGCCTTTAACTTATTTGATCTCTCTCTTTTCCTCAATTATTTAAATATTCTCCATCTTTTGTTTTTCCCAAAAACTCCTGTCATAGTTTCCTACACTTAGTAGACATAATAAATACACACTACCAGGAATAACAAACACGTTTTTAGCACTTTCATGTGTCAGTCATTGCAAAGTGACTCCATCTGTATCTCACGTTGTGCCAAACACTTAACAGAATAAGAGAAGCCAGTGACTTTCATGTAATATTCATTTAATCTTCATAAGATCTCTATAAGGTGTTACTATTATTATAGGTAAATTACTTTTACAAAGTTCATACAACTGGTAGCTATCTGTATTCAGCTGCCATTCCAGGTAGTTTTGTTTCATGGTGACCATTCATAATCACCATGTTGGAGGACAGTGATACCAACCTTTCCTGAATATACAATAGAACATATCAGAATGTAGTGCGCATGCAGAATAAATCAATATCTTCAGTTGTAAATGTACATTCAGATAAATATATAATGGGATCATATATAAATATATATAAATATAAATATGTAATACAGGATCACAATGTAAGATCCATTTCCTGTTTGCATCATGATCAAAAGAACTTGAGAAGCACTGTTACTAACCCACAGAAACCCTCTAGCACAGGAAAATACAGAGGTCCACTCATCACTCCAGGAGTGTTTGCTATTTAAAAATGGTCTCTGGGGAAAAGGCAAAGACAATGTCAAGAGTAGATGTATTTTCCATGGTTCATGAGCTAACTCCTAAGTTCAACTCCTAAGTTTGTAGACAGGGATATTGTAGATTCTTGACAAAAAATTTCCCCTCATTGTTTTGAGGTTTTATTTGTGGGGTTGTTGCAAAGAGATGATATATTTAAATTGCTTGGCATAACACTAATGCTTAACAAATATTGTCATGAGTGACTTCTGTGACCCATTTCACTATTCATGCTGGTTAGACATTAGATTCCATTCAAAGAAAGCCCTAAAGATGCCACAAGTCTGTTGTGTGACCTGAAACTGTTTGGGAGACTTATCATTTTAAATCATTAGACTATGGTGACTGAGAGGTAGATCTTCTAATCTTTTAGGAAGTCAGTAATAGAGCAAACACTCACATAGCTTAGGAGCTGGGATACGCCAATGCACGGATCCAGATCTCAGTCAAAGAATAAAGCAATGGACAGTGTATGTCTAGGGGCAAGTGTGACTGTGGTTCTCCAGGTCGTTTCATACTAGTGATGTTGTGGAAGGTGAAGCTGCTGTGGAAAGTCACATGTTGGAAGGATTCATTGAGCTTAGGCACATTAAAGATTAGAAGGTTGTGGAAACTCCCTCCTAGGCTGCAATCTCCTGAGAACTCTGGAACCTGTATTTTTCCAGTTCGGCAAGGACTCTTGCTCTGAAATGAAAAAAACAGATGCTCCTTGCAGCTGGTTTCACCTATTAGCTCTTTAATCTATCCTAGAAGAGAGCTTTGCTTCCGTAATAGCAATGTGTTCAATCTGGGTAGATGCACAAGATACCGGCCTGACAGCATTAAATTGCAGAGGAAATACCAGATACCAATTCTCTTTCTTCACTTCAATGAATTTCTCTCCTCCTTGTCTCTGCTCCAAGCTCCCAACACTCTTGCCTTACCCCCACCCCCTTCCACCACCACCTTTGTAGTTGAAGGCATGGATGGAGATGTGTTTCCAAGTACTTAGTTTCAATCAATCCTCAGCGTTGTTTAGATATTGAAAGACTCTTTTCATGTTGTTTTCTTTAGCAACATTTGCTTTTATTTGACTCACTGTTCCAATAATTGGGAAATGGAATCTTCCCTGGAAAGGTGCAAGTGAATAGGACTTAACAGTTCCAATTCAGCCACAGCTACAGGAAATGTATGAGGGTTACAACCCTTGTCAGAGTGAGACACTTGCTTTTATGAAGAGCATATATTTGAACAATTGCAACTAAATACAGTCGTCCTAACCCTTGCACCCATAAACAGTGATTGTAAATGGTGACCTTTAAAAGGAAAAAAAAAAAGAAAGATTCTTAGATGTGGGGTTGAGTAGGTTGGAATTATATTTTTGCACCATTTTTCAGAAGTCTATGTCTCTCTCGTGTGTGGTGTGTGAATTTTTTATTCCTTATTTATTTCTAAAATTTACTATTATTAACATTCAATCTAACTCATTTGTTCTAATCCAATTCTGTTTGCCAATGCCCAGGTTAAGAAAATAAGCATTCACTTTCAGCCATAGGCATCTACAGAAGCAAATAACAACTAAAACATGACCAAAAGTCAACTGAAGGAGAAACAGAACAGATTGGAATTCCTTGTAGCTCCCCTCCTGGTTTCTTTCAGGCCCCAGGCAAGTGAGCATGTGCTAATTTGCATGGTTGACTAAATGGCATGCTTAGACCCCAAATTTGCATCTCTGCTTGGGTTCAAAAGTGGGTCCCTGATCCAGTTTCCCTTTGTTTCTGTTTTTCCCACTCATCAGTTAAACCCTTTGGGGAGTGATGCTCACCAGGGTACAGTTTAGTGCAGACAAGCAATAATTGTCTGGGCCCCATATTCCTTCTAATATGGGGTACAGCCAGCTGGTGCTGATGTGATGGATAAGGTAGGGGATAGGCAGAAATAGGGAAGGGGAGGAAATAATTTTCACTGGAACCATGCAGAAGGCTTTAGGTGACTTTCCCCACTCTGTTCTTTTCAAGTAAAGAAACTCAGTCCACTGAATGGTGGCCACAGTTCTCTAGCCTCCTTCCTCCTTCTCAGACCTGAAGAGGGAAGGGGGAGGAAGGCTAAAATAAGCTGAACAAGTTTATGTGAACCACAGATTTCTTTCTGCCTCAATTTCCTTGCCCATGAAATGGGAACCAGATACTTACCTGATCTAAGTCACTGGATTGTTAGGAAGGTTATCTGGTATTCTGAGATCTTTTAAGGTCCAGGAATGGAAAGTCAATTTCATCTTGTATGTGATGGTGCTGAGAAGATTCCTGAAGTACCACTGATGGTCCTTGAGAAAGAATCAGGACACACAGACATGGGGCAGCAGGGGCATGCGTACTTCCCTTAGTCCCTCTGATCTAGTTCACCATGCAATTCCATTGATGAGGAAATTAACACCCAAAGAACTGAAGTAAGTTGTTAAGTCAGACTGACAAAGTGAAGTGCTTTATAAAGGTAAAAGGCATTGTACACGTATGCCAGTGAAGGATTTTATCAGGTCTTTGCTTGGGAGAAAATTCAGCTCAGTAGATAATACTTTGGTGACTGCATTAGTTTGGTTGCAAGTGTCAGAAAATGAACCCAAGCAAACTATTGGCCAAGGAGTCATTTACCAACCTACACAAAGTTGAACAACAAAACAAAGGGTGGGAACAGGAATCCAGCTGAGCCTAAGAAACCATGAGACCAGGGTTTGATTGCTGTAGCACTTCTCGGCAAGTTGCATAGCTAGATCTGTTTCCATCTCAACTTCATTACTATTATTTTTTCACTGCATATTCTATTTCTGGGGAGGCATATGGAAACCAAGACTCTCTTTTATTTTTTTTGCTCTGACCACAAGAGGGAGCCTGTATCACCCTCTCTAAGGTCTGAAATTTGAACCCAGGAGGAAGTGAGGTTGTATAAAAATATGGCGGCTCAGTCATGAGCTCATGGGTGGAGAAGGAAAGGAGCTGATCTCAGTAACACCTTTCCTGTGCAGAAAACTAATATGATAGAGTCACTTCAAAGACACATTTAATCACATAAATATGATTGCAGGCTCACTTGGTGCCAGAGTTCTCTCATATCTTGACTTAGAAGAGATGAATTTGATGTTACTACTATCAATCTCAGCTTCCACATTGGGTTGACACTTACCTTCTTTGTATGATAAGTCTTCTCCGTCCAAGCAAACTGCTTACTTCCTCTGGCATTTAACTAAAGAGCAGAAGAGACCCATGGTAGTGAAGACCCTATGTGTTTCTGGACATGACTTCTTCCTGTTTTTTGCAAGAGGTGATTGACTTGGCATGACCACCCTTCAGGGCTTGAACTGGAGCCTCCAAGTGCAATGGAACACTTGATCATGCCCAGACCTTCCCAAGCTGGGCTTCAAGCTCAGGGGCTGGACCTTCCTTCATCTTCTTTTCATCCCTGGGGTTTTGCATACAGCATTGTAGTTTCTTTTGGGTTTGACAAGCTAATAAGTCACTTGTCACCTTCAGTACTCCTAGTAATTAAAAGAACCAACTAACCACATGCTAAATGGAAAGATTAAAACTCACTCGAGGCTCCTGTGTGATTACAAGGGCAATTGAGGTGACACAAACTGAAAAAGGCCCAGAGCTTCTCTGAAGGCAGTTTTTATGTTCCAGCCAGGTATTATTGTGATTAGAAATACAAGGTATCATAATTGTAAGAAAAGTATTTTGACTGCCTCAAAAGTACAGCACTTTATAAATCAGTAAGTCATTGTTATGTTCCTGGAGAAAGGAAGCTTTCCAAATAAAATAAAACATCTCAGAAATTAATTGTATTTTTCTTCTAGTAAATAACCTCTTTTGCCCACAGATATGGATGAATGCAAATGAAGGTGCTGTTTTCATATTCATAATGGATTTTAAGTTTAACTGTAGCATAGATTTAACTAGGCCAAGGACTACAGAAGGGGATAATATTTATTATATATTTGTGCCAGAGATCTTGTTTTAGTCTCTCTCCCAAGTGGAGCAATATGCCCATAACATTGAAAGAAAGCAAAACATTCCCATTGTGGAAAACCAGGGCCTCTATTACACAAGCAGATAAAATCCCCAACACTTGTACAAACATCACTCCTTGAGAAGTAGATGCATAGATGACAACCTTCATGTACCCGAAAGAACCAAGGATTTTTAACATTCTCACAGCAATCTTGTGTGCTCTATTTTTTCTTAAAAACTGAAATTCCCCTATATTACTTTACAAGTTCAAGGTCACACAGGTTGTGATTGGCACAGCTCACTGAACCACCCTGTCTCTGCTTTGCTTTGGCAATGCTGATTCCAGAATGAATGAAACATGTTGAGCCCCACTGGAAGCTACATGCCATTCATATCATGTCTTCAAGCTTCCAAGAGAGATTATTATAGTCAGGATTAAAAAAAAATCCCCTTTCAACTTCACATATTTATGAATGTGCCAATGAACACTTTAAGAATGTATCTATCAATATCAAATGTGGTTTTTAGCAGAAACCTTGAAAAAAATTGCAGAATTATCCTCTGAAATATTGCTGCTATTATTTTTTAAAATTGCAAGAAAATGTTCTGCCATTTCAGACCATTTATCTCTGTTAACAAGGCACTTTTTTAGTTGGATAGATAATATACACCCATCTGGTGTGCAGTTTCTTCATTTACTCTGGTAATAATAACTAAAGGCACCTCTCCATTGCTGTGGCATTGTCCAGCCCAATCTTTTGCCTTTCCTGCTGTTGATGTGGGATGCAAAAAGCAAGAAGGAATTGGGATCAGGAAGAAACACACAAACATGCCACTTAGAATGTCATTTCTGTGTTGAGGAAGAGAATAGTGCCTGAGTGTTAATGAAAACTGAACTGAACTTAAAATATCCCTGTCCCTTTAGACAAAATACAGGGAATTCTGCAAGGTATGCTTGGATTACCTGCTTGCTATGGTTTAGATATGGCTTGCCTGTCCCCCAGGGGTTCATGCATTGGAAATTGGGTCCTCCGTGTGGTGATGATGGGAGATGGGATGGAAATTTTAGGAGGTGGGGTCCTAGTACAAAGTGGTTGTCACTGGGGGCAACACTTTCAGAAGGGATTAAGTAGCTCCTGTGGGGCTCCAATAAGTTCTGGGGGAGTGGAGTGGTGAGCCTGCCTCTTACCTCTGTCTGGCATGCTGTCTCACCCCATACTCTGTTCTTTCTACATGCTTCCGCCATTGTGACACCAACTACCATGAAGTCCTCATCATAACTGAGCTAATTCTGGCACCATGCCCTTGAATCTCCAAAACTGTGAGCTGTATAAACTTCATTTCTTTATAAAATACCTAACCTCAAATATTTTGTAATAGTAATAGAAAACGGACTGTTACATTACTTTTGTTAACCACTGAGCCATGCTCTTCTCTTCCATTCCATGAAGTTCTCTAATGTGTAAACATATTTGCAACTATTTTGTCTGAGTTATGTAGACAGATGAAATAATTATAAAGAACTGGACCAACAACTTTTCATTTGTTTTAAACTCTATATGTAATGCAATGAGAAATGAAGTGTTGAGACAATTTTCTGGAAAGTATAAGTATAAGGTAAACAATTTGCTTTAATCTCTTTGATGTTCAATAAATACTGTTCTTCAGTAACTAGATAGTTGCTTCCTTTCTCCATTTTCTTTCCTATATTCATACAGTTGGCATTTTGGCACAGATTTTGCCTGGGAATCCCGAAATTACAAACTACAATTTCACCTTTCTCTTTTGCTTCCATTTCTTGTCCTGTGTTTTCTCTTCATGTCACATTTTCCCTTTCTTCTCCTTATTTGTGAGTATGTCTGACTATGTTAATTGGTATTTATAGAATGTAGTCTATCCACAAGTGAATTTAGGGAAATTTACTTTTTTGTTTTAGTTTGACTGAATTTTTTTCTCTAATGCTTTGTTTTTGCTTTGCAGCAACGTAGCGAAATACCATGCTTATTCCAGACCTTTCTTGTCAGGTGAACAGTCTGCCTTCTTGCATTCATGGCTGGTAGCAGTGTCTCTATGCCCCAGCTGCCAGTCAGGCTGTCGGACAGGGGGAGGTGGAGATGGAACAACCGGTAATTTTGAAAATGATGGGTGACCGTGTACCAGCTAATTTCAAGAGGTTTTTAAAAAATAATAATACAGGTAAATAAAATCCAACCAGCAGGGGCTTTGTCTTGAAACCATTTCTTTATATGGATGAGGCTACTTAGTGCTGCACTAGAGTGGCTGTTAAAGGGCTTATTTTTTTTTTTTTTGGTCCAAGCAGCAGTTAAAAAAATACTCCTATGAAAATATATTTCATTCTTTTTTTCCTCTCCAAAAGGTTGTTGATTTAATTCTTCTTATATTATAGCTAAAGTGACATTCTTTTGTTTTCCTTTTTTATGTAAGGGCTTTTTAAAGGTATAGTTAACATATAACAAGCAGCGTGCACTTAAAGTATGTGTTAACATATGTATACAGATTCAATCCTGAAACTCCAAGAGATGCTCTGCTTCATCCTTGGATCTATTGCTTAAAGTTGACCATGCTTACAATAAGATGAGACTCTTTATCCTCACACATGCACACACACACATATACATAGCTTATGTATTGCATTTTCTCTCCATTCCCGTTTTTCTTATTTCTAGATCTGCCTGACACTCTGTTAATTTGTATTAATTGACTATTAAAAAGTGAATTCAAAGAATTCAGATTTAAATTTTATAATAGAACCTACAATTGGAAGAAAGCTGATTAGAGATGATATAATAAGATGCCTTCATTTGTTGGAAACTGAGGATCAAGGTCATTTATTCAAGATCAAAGATGATTAGTGATATCCCAGGTAGGTCTCATGATTTTCAGTGCCATGGCAGTTATATGTACCTATCTGTCATTTTTAGTGTTGATGACAGGAAAAAAAAATTCTAAAAGGACAACAATATTCAACATTATGTTAAGGCCTGATTTGATGCAAATTTTCTTGCTAAATTTACTAGAAAGTAAATAAAAGCAGGCTCTCAAATTCCCCCTTTAGTTCATGTTTATGTGTTTAGAAGGGTACATTTCAAGAAACAAGGTCATGAGATGCTCGCACAGGTATTGGCAGGAGCATAAAGAAAGATATATCATGTAGGACTAGGCTTTTTTTCTGTTTAATAAATGTGTGCTGACCAAGTTAGAAATACAAAATTCACCACGAAGAAATCCAACACATAATAAACCACAATGTGCAGACCCAGTGTCCCTATTTTTCTTTTCCTTTCTTGTTTTGAGATGTTCCTGAATCTTTGTCAAGTTTAGTTGCTGTTCCTTCTTGGAAAAGGAGCCCTGGGTATGGGAGGTCACCTGAAGATTTTTAAATCAAATATGGGACCAGAGAATGATTAAACTAAAAGTAAATGCTCATAAAGAAGCACTAAAGGAGGAAGTAAGGTAAACATGTTCAATATACTCTTTCTGGCTAGGAATGATCTGTGATATTGGAAAACTATAAATCTGAGCAAGTGATAAAGAATTGTGGTCATCTTTTGATGGATATTTTCTACTTCTGACATACAATCATCATGTATGAAGTCAGAGGATCAGTATTTTTGGATGTTGTCAATGAATTCCTCTCTATCTTTTCAGTGTGAAAAAGTCTGCTTTTTCTTTACATTTTAGCTTCTATCTTTATGATTCCTTATAGTTAACATGAACCTGGTGTCAAGGCCCAACCTATTCCAGGAACCACACGTTGAATACTCAAACACATTGAAGTCAGAATATATCCATTGAAAACAGTGTAAGAAATATTTAAGGTAAGAAAAAGTAAATTCGGTAAAACGTAAATTCGGCATAACATGCTTGACAATACTTCTGGAAAATGGCATTATACCCAAACTCCACTGTTCCTGATGTGTTATTTTGGGAAGTCTCCTAATGCACGCTTTCCTTTTAACTGTGTACTCTCAGCAACTAGTACTTTGCCTGAAACCAAGTTGGGTGCTCTGTGCAGTTTAGATAAATGAATGGTCTGATTCAATACTTCCCAGCCCACTTTTATCCCAGCAGTGACCTAACTGGGGGAGTAATCATTAGTAAGTTCTGTCTGCTCACTTGTTAACTCCATAGATATTGATCAAATATTTTCTATGGGCCCTAGAATGTACTAGATACTGGGGTATAAGCCATGAGTGGGAAGATAAGATTCCTGCTCTCTCTGAGCTGACTTTCTACTAGAGAAAGATAAACAGATCTACAAATAACTCCAGATGGAGCTTTATAGAAATTAAAATGCAGTGGTGAGACAGAGTGAGGAATGGGGAGGATAGGTCTCAGTCAGTCACATCTGTGGAGACATTGACACAATGGGACTGAACCAGTTACGGGAAGCTCAGGCTGTACAGTGCTCCAAGGAAACAGCAAGGGCAAAGCTGGAAGAGGGGACAAGGTGATGTACTCAGGAGACAAAGAGGTCACAGCAGCTGGAGTTGAGAGAAGGACAGGGAGAGTCAGAGGGCAAGAGGCTGGGAAGAGAACAACGGGACAAGTTATGGCAGGCTGTGGAAGTCTGTCTGGTTGATTTTATTAGCTTTAAATAAGTTCTTTTTTTCATTAAATACTAGCCCCTGACATATTATTTTAAAGTCTACTAAGATAAGCTTTTAGGTTAAAAATCTTATTTCTAATGCTTATTAAGGAATTATGATATTAAGAAATGAATTAAGAATTTGGTAAAAAAAAAAAAAGCTCTATATAGCTAGATGAGGTAGTTTGAACTTCCTTCAGTGATTAAGTATTTGTTATAATAAGGGCCTACATTCTTTAAGGGATCAGATAGTAAATAAATTAGTAGTTGAGGACCAAGAGGCGAAATCCAGGATATATTTAGGTATTTATATAACTTTGCGTATGTTGCAATTACACACAAAAAAGGGTTTGCTATTGTAACTACTTTTGTGTGTCCAACTTCTTACATAACTATTTACCACCTAAGCCTTTAAGCATGTAAAAAATCATTCTTAGCTCATGGGCCAGGTGAAAGGGAATGATGGGTCAGAGTTAGCTGTGCATCCTCTTTGGCCACCACTGAATTTAAAGAAGTATCAGAAATCTTCTTTTCAGCAGAATAATTGACATCAGTACAAAAAAAATGGCGTTTTCAAAATTCAAATAATTTTTTAGTGTAAGCTGTAATGCAGAAAAAATGTTAAGCAATCCCTCTGTTTTTATTTTTATTGAACACCTACCCTCTTGGTTTTGCACATGCCAATTTAAGAAATAACATTTGATGGAGTTTGTAGCATAAACATTGACAATCAAGGATGATGTCTGTGGTGGTTAATTTTATGTGTCAACTTGGCTGGGTTATGGTGCCCAGCTGTTTGGTCAAACAGTCTTCTAGCTACTGCTGTAAAGGTTTTTGCAGATATGATTAACAGCTGATGTTGACTTTAGCAGGGAACAGTAATACGAGAGGATCTCATCCAATCACGCAAGAGCAAAAGTGAATATCTAGGAGACAGAAATGTGTGCTCCAACACAGTAATATAGACAATCTTGCCTGCATTTTCAGCCCACCTGTCTGCCCTACAGATTTCAGACCTGCCAGTTTCTTAAAAAATATACGTAGCACATACAGTCATCTCTTGGTATCTTTGGGGAGTGGGTTCCAGGACCTTTGTGGCTACCAGAATCTTGTAGTGCTTGAGCCCTTTATATAAAGCTATATCATTTGAATTTAAGCTATCCACATCCTTCCATGTATTTTAAATCATCTCTAGATTACTTATAACACCTAATACAGTGCAGGGCCACCTAAACATTACGCTGTATTGTTGAGAAAATACTGACAGGAAAAAAATGTCTTGCAAATGTTCAGTCCAGAAACAATTCTTTTTGAATGCTTTTGATGGGTGGCTGGTTGAATCCACAGATATGGAACCCATAGATATGTAGGACGGACAGTGTGCATGTGTGTATAAATTCTATTTGTTCTCTTCTCTGGAGAAACCTGGATGATGCAATGCCCTGGGTATTTCTTCAAGTCTGAGAAGATTAAAAGTTGCTGTGACTTTTTGGAATAAGGCCCCACTGTCTGGTTTTTAGTTTCCAAACTTAGGTTTCATCATCAGAGACAACGAGCACTTGGCATATGCATTGCAAGTCTCTAGTACTGAACTTAGATATAGCAGCCCCAAATTTTGAGAGTTACAATCCTAAACTCCCCCCAATCTTATGTGTCACCTATCTTGAGAAAACCCTCTAGTTCTTAAATAGGATTTACAATTGTTTGTCCATCGGATTCATTCCATATGCAAGCCTTTCTTTGCATATGCTTCCTCCCTTGGCCTTGTAAATAACCCAGATAAATCCTCTATGTGTAGTTTATGGGAGTTCCTGTTGTCATTTAGGAATGCAATGCCATTAACTGGCTCTATCAGTTGCAGGAAGAACTCTTCTCTCCTTGTTAACTCACCACTTCAGAGAACTCAGTGCCTAGGGGAACCCTCGTCTTGTACCAGGGTTTCAGGCGCTCTGATTTTTTTTTCTCCCAAGAGTTGAATGATTGAGCTTTTGGGGAAACAGCATCACCTGTGACAGATAACTTCTTTATTGGGGAAGATGAGTAACAGTGACTGCAGCACTGATATCACACTTAAAAACCAAAAGGGAAAGAAAGGTGATAGTGAGTATCACCCAACACCTGTCCATAAAGCTCATGATTCATCACACCCAGAGAATTCTGTGGGAATAATACATTCATTGTGTCATGGCCACCAAATCTTCCCAAGCTTAATAGCTGCTGCAGATCCATGGTGCAGAAGCCTCTGAATTAAGATGATTCAGTAGGTTCCAATTCATCCTAAATAAGTGGCTGTCTAGATAAACGAAGTTCATCAAATTGCAATGAATACCATATAACAACCTTGCTAGGACTGCACGCCCCTGGGACACAGAGCGTGTCTCACAGTGTGCTTGGCAGCAGCTCTGGTGCAGCTCTTTTTGAGATCCCTGTTAAATAGTAACAATATGACAATGAGTTTGCACTGAATTGCTTTGGTTTTTATCAGCACAGTTAATGTTTTAATAACACCAATTAAGTTACTTAAATTCAACCACATAATGAAATACCCTTATGAGATATGGGCTTTGGGAACAATTTTTTTTAAGTAATAGTAAAAGAAATCAAAACAAAAGTCAGTGTTTATTACATCTCATTCAATGTGTTTTATTTTAATGGATGATCTGGATTGGTGAGATTTCCTCAGCCTCTCAGAGTTCTCTTCAGCTAGTTCTTGGGTTCTCTAGCATGCTGGAGAGACACTTGGCCAGTGACACAGTATGGCTAGAGGAGCCAAGTCATTGGAAAAGAACCCTGAGTGCTCACTGAAATGCTTAGACAATGAGGTAGTAGGCTGGCTGCTTCTTCGCCAACATTTGCCCCACAGGAAGTCACTATGCCTAAGGTCAGCTTTCCACGGACCAGGGCATCCTCCCTCCAGTAGAGGAACTGTGAGTTCCCACTGTGCAGGAAATAGGCTCTCACATCCAGACTGGTATCAAGCAGCCTATGCATCCCCTGAGTCAGGAGTAGGAGTGGGCATGGTCCATCCTGGACTGTCCTCTCACACTGCATGCAATGTCTGGTCCTGGCCTCACATTTTGTGGGATAATAGGATGATGAAAAGACTTGATTTTCCCTTTTCTTTATGACATTTGGCTTCAGGAAAGTTTCTCCATTCTCCAAAAATTCTTCACTCACACTCCTTAATTGATATCACATGACATTGTAAAATTCTATGTCATAGTCAAGTGTGGCTGATCCAAAAGGACTCTCATGACAGAACTCACAGCCAAAGCTGGCATTGGGAGACCTAATTTCTAGGAATTGCAGTAATTCTTTTTCTTCAAGATGAAGCAGACCCTTGACACCGGCTGGGACTAGCTCTTAGGGAGTATGAGTTTCCACCTGATGTGCTGCAGCTGCTTTGCTGCATAGGGCAAGGGTGAATACTGCCACTTGAAGTGCTTTTAAACCCCTCTCTTACTGCAGTCTACCACCTCTGTGGAGCCCAGCTCTGCAGCTATTTCCTCCTCCTGTGTTTCTGTTTATTGTGGTTTGGATACAAGGTGTTCCCCCAAGAGCTCCTGTATTGATGTAGAAATGTAAAATTATTAGATCATGAGAGCTGTGACCTAACCAGCCACCCCAGTTTGAATGGACAGACCGGGTGGTAACTGAGGTGGGTGGGTGTGGCTGGACATGGTGGATCACTGGGGCCATGTCCTGGAAGAGTGAATCTCTCCTCAGGCCCTTCCCATCTCTGCTTCCTGACCCCACCACCACCTGAGCAGATTTCTTCCTCCAGGCCCATGATGTTCTGCCTCACCTTGGGCCCAGAGTAAAGGAGTCCATCATCTATGGATTGAGACCTCTGAATAAATAAATTTGAGACCCAAATAAATGTTTCCTCCTATAAGTGGTTATGGGTAGGTATTTTGGTCATAGTGATGCAAAAACTAATAAAACACCGCCATGCTGGGCTGTCCAGCCCCCTTTTGTTTTACTACTGTGGGGCTATTCATGGACCCACAACCAAGACTCTATTTTCTGACTCGCTATATCTAATAGTAAAATGGAATTTGGTACACCAACTTCTATACTCCTTTGGGAGGCCACATTACAGTGTTCATCTATACTTACATTTTACAAATACTTTTGTGGTATAAAGGAAATAAAAACCAAGGAACTTGGCATTTGAATGCAAAATATGAATCGTATGCTGCTATTTAGTAAATCCCTTCATGTCTCTGCCTCTCAGTTTTTAGTTCCATATGGTATGTAGTGGGAAGATGGGGGTGGGAGGACTTACCACTCGCCAACTTCTCCTAGAGGGCTTGTGAAGGAAGTGACTATATTGAAAGTACCTTGCAAACTTAAAAAGGGGTGAAGAAGCATCAGTTAGTGAATGATCTTTGGGATTGAAGGGAGAAAAGGCATGATCCTCATTAAAGGTACCGTAACAGGAATCAGAAGTTGGAGCAACATGTTCAGCTTAATGGCAGCAACAGCTGAGACTAGTACTCAGAATTTCTACCTTCGGTTTCAATTATTTTTTCTCAATAAGACTGAAGAGAAGAGAAAACAAAATCTGAAGCTTCTGCAGTCCTTGAGTTTGGAGATTATTCACTCTGATCACTTCTCTACTGTAGGTAGCAACCAGCCTAGTCTAGTCATCTTCCCCTAAGCATCAGGGGAAGCGTCAGGCTTTAATGATATATGATGCTACTAGAATCTTCTATGTGATGTCGCTAGGTATTTGCAGGTAGAGAGAGTAAGAAACTGGTTTCTTCCAGTGTATTTTTCTTAATAAGGAGGAAAATTTTTTTTATGGACATGTTATGCATTTTTGAGTCTCAGATTATTTTCGAATTAACACCATCTAGGAAATTCACCTCTTTCCTTCTTACTAGGTATTTTCAGAGACTCTTCCTGCTCTTTAAAATAGTTATTAGTATAAGAACCTAAAACTCGTGTGTGGCTTTATAAAGAACATTTGCTTATACAAATTACTATATGAAAGAGGTTGTTCCTATATAAGAAGATAAGATGATGGAGTCCTTCCCCTGAATATTTTTTATCTTCATTTCATGGACCCAAGTTATCCCTCCTCTGTGTTTGTAAATACCCACTTAGATCTGGACTTTGTTGGCCAATATTTTCTTCTGCCTGGGACTAGCGTGTGTTCAATATTGCTGATCCACATGGGTGGTTCTATCTGATTGTCCTTTTCCTGGCTAATCCTTAGCATCTCCAATGTTAAGTCATGCTGTCAAGACACAAGCGGGTAGCTCTCTGAGCAAGAACTTTCTGTGAGTGGCAAGAATGGAAAAGATGGTGCTGGCTTATTCCTCCCCAGCTGAAGAGAGCAGGATGAGCTTGTGCCTCATCTAACTCAGCACACTATGTTCTTGTGGGCAATAAATCATGTGCATTACCTGAAAAGGTAAAGCATGAAGGATCCAGTTCCTACTGTATATAACTACTGTTCTCAGAAAATAAAAACACCTCTTTTAAGAATTATTAATCATGCTTCTCAGCTTCTTGTATGAAACAAAATAGTTAAAGATGTTTCATCTCTTTTCTTCAATGACTGTAGTGAAGATAGGATATTAAATGGTTGGTGGTTATCGGCATTGATGCTCAGGCATCGACTCTGTCTTGCTTCTCTCCTCCAGGTAGCAATCAGGCAAGGCTGGCTGCCTTCACCTAATCATCGGGTCCTTGGTTACACAAAGTCAATAGAATGTAAGGAGACCTGAGATGAGTGTTCTGGTATAAATCTTTGGGCAGCGGTTGAGTAGACAGGAGAATGTTATATGCAAGACGAGGGAAGAAAAGGCAGCATTCGATTATGCAGAAATCTCCAGGAAACAGGAAAGAAACAGTTACAATGGAAAGTGTGCTTAGATAGTGGGAAAATATTTTTTAGTAAGTGTTTGGCACAGATGTGCTTGTTAAACCAAAGAGAACAAAACTCTCCATCACCGGAGGAGCCAGCAGGTGTCCAATATATTTAGGAACCACCATAAGTTATTCACGAGATCCTCTCACCTCATGTACTTCTTGTTTAGCTGAGCTTTGGGAACTAGGGATTTAGGACAAAAATGAAAGAAAAATCAGGGAAGGAAATAGGTTTTGCTGCTGATCTCTGAGTTAAGAAGAGAACTTCCAGATATTGCTGTCTGAGAGGCTGAGAATTTCTGTGTTGTGTAGATTAGCCGGGATGCCAGGTGACACTGCCTTGTGGAGGCCAGCGTGGGACCAAGAAGCAGAGACAGATCAGGTAGTATAAGGTCACTGGACAAAAATAAAGCTCTAGTTAGAGAAAAATGGAGACACCATCATAGACATTATAGCTAAGGGACTCTGTAGTGCCATGGAGGTGTCAGGGACTGGGGTTGACTAACCCTTTGTATAAATGCAGTGTAAACTACAGAGCAAAGTAGTTAGGAGAGGGGTTAAAAAAATCAAGTGTCTGTGTTTGTATCCTAGGTACACATATTCCCAGCTATAGCAGTCAGCTGTGCCAGTGATTTGTTGTGCTGAGCAACAAATCACTCCAAAACTCAGAAGCATAGGATAACTAGATGCTTTTGCTCACTTAGATATTTGTGAGTCAACTGGAGTTTGACTGAGCTGGTGTGATCATCTAGTTTTGGCTTCAGTCCACAGATTCATGATGTGACTTTCATTCCTCTGAGACTGGAAAGCTACTTGGGCCATATTCCTATTGAGTAAAAGACCAAACATCTGCAAGCATACCTTTACATCTGTGCACCCACCATTGATTGATGCAAGTCACAAAACCAAGCCACACCTTAAGGGGAAGTGCATTCAACCCCCAATGGAGCTAAGTCAAGTATCATGGCCAAGTTCAACATCTGTGGGGCAGCGAAGCACAGCCCTTCAGTGGGAAAGTGAGTTGGGGAAATGGAGGGTAAGTGTTGAGGAAACAATAACTTAATCTACCATGCTGACTCTGCAACCTTGAGTACTTTATTTAACCTCTTCAAGATTCAGTTAACTCATCAGGAAAGAGGAAATGGAGGTGAAATCTGAGGACTGAATTGGATAATATACTTGCAAAGTTAAAAGTCCCTGGCCCATAATAATTCTATCTATCATCTTTCATGCACTTTCCTGTTACCTCTTGCTGGATACAACTTGCTCACTACTACCTGAAAGTTGTAATACTCAGGTTTTTGTTTGTTATAAGGAACAGAAATGCCTGTTGTGTTGAAATATGAAACGAAGTTAACAACAACAGCAAAAAAAGGACTAACCTCAGAAGGTTGTCAGGATAGCAGGAAATTTCACTGAGAGACCATCCATGTCCATCACAGGGATATTGCTGTTACTGACACCAATTGGTTGCCACCATTGTTGTTATGTTGCCTTTGTCTCTGGGCCCCTACTAGCTGCATATTGCTTCTGCTCTACAGCTCCAAATTGAAAAGACCTACCAGTGTTCTAGATTTCTATGATGACTGTTTCCTGGATTCTTCCCGGGAAGATCCATCCTAGTGGATGAGCTTAGGTCACATGTACATGAAGAGGATTTTGAGGAAGTGATTTTTGATGTTCACTGTTTTGACAATTTTAGTGGAGTTATCTCCTTTCAAGATGTGTCTGGGGGAATCCTTCGAACATTGAGAAGTGTTCCAGATTTGAGACCACCCAGTGCAACTGTGATTTCTAGCTCCTAAGTTCAGCTGTTGCCTGTGGATGATGGCTTCTGGAAGGCTTGGAAAAGGTCACAGTGTTTCCATGAGAACAGTGGCCTCAGAGTGAAATTGCCTCCTGTTGCTTTTGTAGCATTTAGCTTTCTCCTTTCTGTTTATGCTAATTGTGGGTGATTTCTCATCTTCCCCCTTTTTAAATCATGCTGGTTGATCTAACTGGGCTCAAGCACTTCACCTGACTTTAGGTCTCTGAATTTCGCTGTTAAGCTTTTAGTTCTCCTTAGTGCCTATCAAAGGAGTACACGTGTATATCGTCAGGACTGGGTAAATAGACATGTTTTCACCATTGGAAACCTATCAGCCACCACTAAAGGGAGTTGCCTACACTGATGCCTGTCTAGCTGACACTGTAAACACTGTTCTTAGCCACAAAACAATGACTTTTCTGAGTCTGATTCCCTGGTGGCTATAGGTTGCTTCAATGAGCCAGACAAGTAATCCCTTTCTGGGACCAAGGAAAAAGTACAACCTCAAACCTCAAAATGATTTGGGGTTCTTCAATTTTCTAGTTGTGTCCTTGGGAAAGTTAACTAACTTCTCTGAGTTTTTAATTTGTTTTCCAGGAATATCACCATTCTTATGCTGGAAGACTGTCACAAGTCTTAGATAAAATGCACATCAATATTGGACTACTTTTCTTCTCATTCATTCTGCTCTAGCCAGGCTTTGTAATTAATTAATTAATTAATTAATTAATTAATTAATTAATTTTTGACAAGTTCCTTCTGCTCTCGAGGTCTTTAAAAATATTTTTTATCACTTGTGCTGCCACCTCTTGACACTAACAGCATTTATTTATTCATTTATGTAACAGATATTTACCAAGAACCCTATCTATGCCAAGTATTTCTTTAGGTATGGGGACTGTATCAGAGAACAAACAAGAGTGCTTTCCTTCTTCCAGTTTGTACTCTGTTGAGAGACAGTTCTACACTAGCTTGTTAGATGGTGGTAAAGGCTAAAGACAAGCCCAGAAGGGGCTAGAAAGGGCAGGGGTTGGAGTTATCATTTACATTGTCCAGTGTTTAATGGTCCCTAGTACTGGAGATGAATTTTTAGCCCCTTGCAGTGTTATGGGGCCAAATCACTAATACTGGTTGATGGGTTTGTAGTAAAAGTGATGTGGTCACTCCCACTGGAGCATTTAGGAGTGGCTTTGCATGGTCCTCCATGACCGTCCTTCCTCTGCCCCAGAGGCCATGGAGGTAGGCTATGTGGCCCAGACAGTGCTGATCAAAGATGGCAGAGCTTTCCTCAGTGACTGTATGGGAAACACCCATCTGACTGACTCACTGTGGACACATAACATGAACAAGAAACACGCCTGTGCTGAGTGAAGTTAGTGATGTGGTGCTAATTTGTCACCACTCCACCATTGGCTCATCCCGACTAGTGCCGTGGGTCACACAGGCATTCAGTAAACAGATGACTCGGCATCACTATTTCAATGAGGAGACAGAGTAAGGAGGTTTTCCATCTTGGATGGCGGCTTAAAAATGATCCTCCTTCCCTACTTGTTCAGTGACACATGTACAAAGACTGCATTTGTTTTGTTTGCTTATTATATTGAATTTCAGCATTGTAGGAATTCAATACATTTTTGTAAAATGGATAAATGTATATAAATCCATAGGCCTATATTCATATTTATATATAGGCATAAATATGCATATGACTTAAGGATTTGCACAAAAAATTGTTGGGGCACAAATGTAAAATGTAAATATTAAACATAATTTAATATTTAATCTCTTGTCTTTTTAACTTGTTCTTCAAATGAAAACACTCATACATATTTATTTAATTAAGTTCTTTGACTAATTACTATTAATTACATAACACATTTGGACATGAGCGAAGCAGAAGTCATACTGGAACTGAGGGGCTGCTGCACATATCAGTTTCAAGGCTGCTGATAAGTAGTGGATGACAGCTAATAAGGCCTACTATCTGTTGAGAAATTACTAGGTTCTCATAAAATACCAAACCTTTCACATGTATTGAATTATTTAATCCTCATAATGAATTAAACACTTGGTTCCACTATTTCCCCCATGGTGCAGAAATACATAGGGGGAGGAACTTTCTCAAGTTGCCATGGCTAGCAAATGGAAGAGCCAAAGTGAGCCTGGTTACTCTTGTTCCAGAGTGGTGCCATTAATATTTCCACCCTACAGCCTCCAGCCTCTTCCTGGACTAGCCTCCACCATTTCATCTACTGGGCGTTGCTAAGTCCTCAATAGAAAGGTTTGTGGCCTCAATCTCACGTTTTGCCATTCACATAACTCAGTCCCTGTTGCTGTGTCTGCTTCTCTCTGGTCCTGTCTGCCTCTCTAACCATAAACTTTCTGAACTTGCTTATGGACTTCCTTTCTCATAACCTCAATGCTCCTTCATGCCTTGGCCCTACCTGATGTCTTCCCTGTCAATCCTTAAGTTTCAGTCTTTCAATTACTGATTTCTTTTCAGAACTCAAGCAAGAGTCTATCATACTCTAAGACCCAGCTTAGACTTTTGGAGCATGGCAGGTCATAATTTCTTAGCCTCATCATAGACCACTTGTTGGTCTGCCTACCAATCATCCAATCATCTTAGCCTTGTGTTAGAATCACTGTTACCTAGGGATTCTAAATTCTACCTATTTACTTGGAAAGGCTTATGGGCATGGTAGGAATCATGATAAATATAAGAACCTTCACTGAATGTCTGTGATGAGCCAAGTACCACCCAAAACATCCTAGACACACTGAATAATACAGCCTTCAAGATTGGCATCATCATGATTTCTATTTAACAGATGGAGATACTGAGTCTTTTAATCTTGCCCAAGGGCCAAGGCAAGGAAATAGCTGAACAGATATTCAGACAGTCTTAACAGTTGTACTACACTAGACCAGAAGTTTCCTTTGCACATATTTATTTTATTTAAAAATCTCTGCTCTCTTTCTACCTGACATAAATAGAACAGTTGAAAGTCACCACTACTGTCAGTATTAGAGACATGTCAAATGCTGTCACTTAGCCAGAAAGCTGCTCTGGAGTAACTGTGTAATATTATACAACATGACAAACTCTCATCCACAGTGGCAACATTAAAGCCAGGGGCATGTGGTTTGTGCAAAACCCCAAAGCCATTAGCTGAAATCCCAGGACCAGAAGGCTGAAGAATTAACCACCCAACCCAATATGGTCTCGGCCCTGGATAGCAGAGGCCCACACTGCACGGGTGGGTTATTTTCATTCAAGGCAAAATGTGTGCTGACATTCAGCTTTCTGTTCTGGAGCTAGCTGGGCACATTATCTTCTCAGTGTGGATTGGATGAGGGAGGTGAGAAGCAAACAGAAAATTCTTGGCAGCCAAAGACAGTCAGGCAACAGAGGAAGGGAAGAGAACTGTCAGAGGACTGAGGAGGAGTCACTTGACTTTTGGGATGTTCCTACCACTTTCCTTCAGTCAAGAGCCTACATTTTGAAAGTATCTTTTCTTTTCCAATACTGGAGATTGAACCCAGGCCTTCATGCACGCCACTCAAGTTCTCTTCCACAGAACCACATCCCCAACCCTTAAAAGTATGTTCTTGATATATGAAAAATTAGAGGGACCTGGAAGAATTAAGAGACTGGAAATGGTTATCTAATTGCCTCTCTGCCTTTATCCTAAGCATCACTGGATCAGCCAGAATTTTGGCAATTAAGATACTTCCAAGAAGAGGAGCATTCAAATTATAGGAAAAAATAAAAAGATTCAATTGCTTAAATGATGAAAAAATAAACTTAGAGTGAAACAAATCACCGAGGTGGCAAAATAGAGTGGGCTTAAAGTAAAATTTGCTACATTTGTTTTTCTATATTTATTCTGAAGCATTAACTGACTTTCTTTGTATTTGCAGTATGGTGGCCAACAGCATCCAGTCACATGTTTCCTGGTCTAGGAAAAGAGAATAGCCCTCTAATAAGTTCTTCAAAAAAAGCAAAGGGGATTCCCTTAGAAGCCCCAGCCCAGATCTCCTCTGGTTTCCTGGCTCTACTTGAATCATCTGCCTATTCCCACTCCAATTACTATGGTTTTGCTGTGGTCTGTGCTGATTAACTTAAGCTAATTAAGAAGCATCTTTGGAGCTAAGATGAAATCATGTCAAACTGTAGACTGAACGTGGTGGAAGGGTAGTTTTCCATGAATCCTCTCGACTACTAGGGAAGGAAATATATTCAGTGTGTTAGTCAACTTTACCTTTCTATGATTAATATACCTGACACTAATAATTTAGTGGGGAGGAAAGTTTATTTGGGAATCATGGTTTCAGAGGTCTCAGTCCGTAGACAGCAGCATCCATTGTCCTGGGCCCAAGGTGAGGCAGCACATCATGGCAGAAGGAGTCAGTGGAGGAAAACTGCTCAGCTCATGGCAGCCACAAGACACAGAGAGACCCGGGTAACAGGCTGCAAGGAAGAAGAACTACCTGACAGGGCATGCCTCCTGTGATCACCTCCTCCAGCCACATCCTGCCTGCCTGTCAATCCATTCAAACTAGGATGGACTGATGAGGTTACAGCTCTCACAATCCAATCACTTTTCCTCTCAACAGGAGTAGCACAGGAGTTTTGAAGGTCTCTTCATATCCAAACCATAACATTCAGGGAAGAAACAAGAAACCATATGAGGCCCATGTCCCATCTCAGCTGGAATATTGCAGATCTTCTCATTGAGCTCCTATAGTCTTGTTCCCTTGGGTCCATCATTGATGCTGCTTGAGATGATGAAAACATGAAACCCAAGCATCTTACATGGTATACAAAGTCTGTTATGAACTGCTTCCTACCTACCTTTTACTCTCCTTTCTATTCCCTCTCCACAAAGAACGGTGTGAAGCTTCAGAATCTCGTCCAAACGTCCCCATGCAGTTTTTTTGTTAGCATTCTTCAAAGATCAGCCCAAACATTTAGTTCTAGAGACCTTTTATGACTTAACCATGTTGGACAAGGTTCCCCTGCTCTGTGTGTTCATGGGAACCGGAGATCTCCTTCTATCATAGAAACATCCTTCTTCACTGATTCACTTATTTTTCTCTCTCCTCAGGATTTTAAGCTTCTTCAAGGAAAGGTCCTCAACTTTGTATCATTGGTGCCTGGAATTCCACATGGAATTGTGTACATAGTTAGTCACTGAAGTGATTCTATTTGCCAGTAAACTCTGCTAAGTTGTAAGGGAGCAGTATGAAAAGGAAACAAAAGAAAACCCAAATCCATGATGTCAAAGAACTTGCATGCTAAAAAATAATTAACAGGCATGCTGGTGCATGCCTGTAAAACCAGTGGCCTGGGAGACTGAGGCAGGAGAATTCCAAGTTTGTGGTCAGCCTCAAAAACTCAAGGAGACCTTAAACAACTTAGTGAGAAATTGTCTCAAAATAAAAAATAAAAAAAGGACTGAGGGATTTGTGACTCAGTGACCCTGGGTCCAATCTTCTATACCAAAATAAATGAGTTAATATAATAAAAAATAAAGAAATAAATGAGAGAAGGAATGGAAAGCATCTTCCAGTACGTAAGGAGGCATATTGAAATGAGAACTATGTGGGTCTTTCGCAGTGGAACTGTACTATCTCTGAGCTACTTTTTTATCACCTATAAAATGAGATTTTCTGTGTTTACCATTAAAAGAATAAAATTATATTTTTGCTACACTCAACCAAGGCTTTTTTCCTCTGTTTACTAGCAAGTGGAGGGGAGTGGGGCTGGTTGACCCTCATCTGGAGCTGTCTGAGGGGATTTCAGCATATCTAGAGGGTGTGCCCTGTGTGCACACCCAACTGCAAGCTTGTAGTCTGAGCATCCAACAGTGGATGACTCCTCCCTAGAACACTGCCTGATTTTCTTGGATGAGAATCTCAAGACCACATTTGTATCTACTGATTCAAGACTGAAAAAAAAGAACATTATATTAAATAAAAACTCAGTAAACTTGGTACCAATCTCAATCTTGCCTTGCTGTTCTGCTGACAGATCATTTCAACTCAGTGCCAAATAACTTGTACCTAATTTTAAACTAATATTTAATGTTGGAAAATTCTAGGTACACAATTTCTATTAATTCAAAACTGCTTATAATTAAGAAAAGAATTGCATAATAAATGCTTTTGTTATGAAGTTGTCTCTATTTATTGTCAATTTTGCTTTTTTTTTCTTTTTTGCTCATTTGTTCAATCTCAGTATTCAGTATCTGAAATGGGTTTCCCAGTCATTATTATGAATTAGCAACACGCCACTGTAATTCATTGTAATTCACTAGAGAAGAAGTTTGGATAAATGGAGAAAGGATTTTAGCAAAAATCACCGTGGTGAAACCAAATTGCAGGGAAGACTGGGTCCCTCTGCTAACTATTTCTTTCCTATGTTTCCTACTGTCTTATGAGAGAAAAAAGATAAAATAAATGAAGTCCTTTAAAAAATTCAAACTAGATTTTAATAAAGTTAACATAATAGTTTAGATGATTAGAGGAAGGGCTTCTAATCAATCCAACAGATAAGATCGCAGTCATAATTGTACTGGGTGTTATTATTTCCTTTTCATGTACTTGCACCAAATGGAAAATAAAGTCTTGACATGTCTACAAGTGGAAATGAAAATAATGGTTTTCAGTGATAATTTGATAGGAAGTAATTGGCCACCTGAAGAGAAAAACCCTCATCATGGAAATAATTATAAATAATTGGTTACCACAAGATTGGACTATATTTGATACACTCAACACAACAAATACTCTTAACTAAAGGTGCTAACATGAGGGGTTGAGGGTGTTAGCAAACCATGTAAGTTGGAGACAAAATGCTTCACTTATAGGCTGGCATGGTGCAACTTTGGTTCACAGATGTGATTATTTGACTGACAAAATTATTTTAAATTATATTTTAATTAGATATCAATGTTGTTAAACTGAAGATTTTGCATAAAAGTTAGTATTTATAGTTTTTCTTTTGAAAAAAAAGACTATCAAACAACACTGGACCTTTATTGCCATAGTCACATCAATTCTTTGGAACTAAAAAAGATCCCAGGGTTATGCACAGCCCCATGTGATCTACGTTATGCATTTAGAAGCCAGTCTGTTGGAGTTTGTGCCTCTGTCTCTAAGAACATCTCCCGTATACATATATAAAACTTCTGGGTTTGTATAATAAGTTCACAATTCTAAATTTACTTTATCCTCACAACAACTTTGTAGAATAAACAGAATTTACCAAAAGGTAACCAAGACTTTCAAGTACCTCATCCAGGAAGACAAACCCAGAGCTAAACACACAGATCCAAGTGTTTCAACTCTTCACCACAAGATCTGTCCATTGATTCCTGTCAGAGGTCAGTTGGAAAACTCCATATTGTAATAATACATGCACTCAGGTGAAGTAAACATCTTTTTTTGGAATATAAAGAAATAGCCTTTAACATCATAGATGAAATGATTTATTTTATGTGAGAAATGCTATAGCCAAGAATCAAGGTTCAATATTCTGACCCATAGGAACACTTCTAGAAAGTTCCTTGTGGCTATTTGGTTAGTCAGAAAAGTAACCGATTTCATTTCCTACCCCCAGAGCCTCTGAGGCTTTGGACCAAGTAGGATATAGGCCCTCTTTTCACTGGGTAGTTGATGTTCTCCAGTTTAATATATTTTAATTGGATCCACTTCAGGGAGACCAGGACCTAGAACAAGTTGCCTTGGCAGGACAGGCTTTTCCTCCTTTTCCATGTCTCTGTTCAATAGTCACTTCCTGAGGAAGGAGTGGCTTCTTCTGACAAAAACCCTCTGTGACATCAGTCCCTTTTATTGACTTCAGAGATCTTTCCACAGCCTCAGTTTCTCTGGCTTAGTCATTGCTATGCAGTGATTGCATAATGATCACCTCTATTACATTTGCTTCCACAAAGCTGTAGGCTGCACAAAGACAAAGACCTGTTTGGTGTGCTTTCAATGATGTCCCCAGCAAGAGAAAGGGGTGCTGCATGTTGAAGGAGTTCCTGAGGAGGAGTTGGCTCTAGGGGTAGGGGTTTTGGTACAGCTGCACATGCACACCCTCAGAAAGCTCCGGAGGGTGGTGGATGGGCCCGGTCCAGGGTGAGGACCTCAAGCCCTAGAGGGGCCTCTGTCCTGCCCTCAGGAGGCCATGCTGTCAGACACTCTCCTTACCAGCTCTTCTCTTCTCTCTCATCTGTTTTTCATACTGCCTGGTTCCTGATGCTCCAGTTGTGCTCTAAGTTTTTCTTTCTTCAGTTCTGCTGACTCATTGTGCTCAATTTGATTCACATACATCAATTTTCAAGGCTGCATAAAAATGGAATGACTACAAATATTTTCGAACTTCTGCCTTTATTAACATCAGTATTAATTCCAGTATTTTAATAACAAATGAAATATTATTGCTATCAACTTTTATACCAGTGCTGCTCAACATAAATACAATGCCAGGCAAATATATAATTTTAAAAGTTTTGTATCACTGAAAGTACAATTTATAATAATTATCTAGTAAATTCATGATTATGAGCGTGGTCACATTAAAAAGTAAAAGGGAACATGAGAAATGAATATTAATAACTTATTTTAATTAAACGAATTCTAAAATACTTTTAGCCAGTAATCAAAATGAAAATGTTGATTTTCATTCTTTCATTTGTAGTAGGTCTTTGAAATCCAATAGGTGCTTTACACTTATGGCAGAGCTCAACCCGGACTAGTCACATTTCAAGTGTTCAATAGGTGCACATTGTCAGTGGCTACCGTATGAGTAAAATGGTTCTATAATTTCATCCCACTGTTGCAAGATTTTTGGGAAGATGATTGAAGAATATGATTCTTGATAAGACAAATAGTAATGTTCACGGTGCCAAAGGAGTGGCAGGAATGAGATGTTAAGAAATGGGTGGTTCTTACAAAGATAGAGGAATTGGGGAAAAGACAGAGCCCATCACTGGCCTGGGGGTACTTAAGCTAAGAAGAGAGCTAGAAATCAGGGCTAGGAAGGTCTCTCTACTTTTTTTCAGTCCTTTTGTCTCCTAGTCCCCTTACCAAACTCTCCTCCTATTTATCATGGCACCTATTACCACTCTAGTCCCCACTGGGGACTCCTGAAGTAACTACTTACCAAATTGGTCCAAGCGTGTATGTAAATGATTAGTAAATGGATGAAAAGAAGTTCATCTTTGAAAAAATTGAAAACATCAACTAAAACCTGGAAAGAATTTGAAACAATGGACAGACATGTTTAAAACACTGCCAATACCATTTTTTTCCCATTAATCTCTCTGTGTACTTCTAAAACATTAAATGATTCCAGTTTCAGGGTGTGTGTGTGTGTGTGTGTGTGTGTGTGTGTGTGAAATCATGATATCACAGAAGAAAAGACCAGTGTTTTGGTTCTTAAAAGTATCATGGTACATTGAATGTAAGGATAATAAAACTGATATCACCATCGCTAATCCTTGTCACCTTGGCCTCTCTCCTGTTTTCAACTTTTATTCCCATGGTTCAAAGACAAATTCTTGGCATTTCTTCATTCAAATTCTGTAGAGAGGAAAATCTTATTGTTCCACTTTTGCACTTGGTCACATCATCATTTTCTGGATGGACAGTTCTTGAGCCAGCTCATCCAAGCAGTTCAACCAGACATGACAGGAGAGGTGTTGTGATTCCTATTGATCTGTAGATGGCCAGACAAACCAAATGATGTTTTCTAGCATATGTATGTACCTGGCAGATAGGGGGCCAGCTTGCAGGGCTGCCTGGCTTCCTTCAAAGCCATATAGAGTAACAGATGATGGAACATGGATTAGGGAAGACTTGCTGGGTTCAAACCTCAACTACACCAAGGGCCAGCTGAACGAACTCAGGCCAAGTAACCTCTCTGCATAGGTCTCATCTGTGTAATGGAGATACTAGTAGTATTAATATCTATTTCTTGGTTGTTTTTTGGATTAGTTGAAGTAGTATATTAAAGTTATTTGAATAGGAGTCTGGCATACAGTTAACTATATACATATATATATATATATATATACACACACACACAAGTATAGATATGTTTATTTATACATAAATATGAATGTAAGTATATGTAAATATAAATGTAAATATTTACATATTCATGTATAGATTGGTATCTTTTTCCTCTCTCACTTTTTCACAGCAAATCACACACTAGCCACACTGTACTTGGTCTTCTCAATCTGTTTAACAACTATAAACAATGGCTTTATAATTTCTATACTACCCATGAGGCAACCCGTTAAGCTACTCAGTCCTAACCATGTGATTAATTGGCAGGTCATAGACTTAAAATGAAGGGTGACTAATTTCAAAGCATAGTTCTTCTCTCACCAGAAGTGTTTCTGTCCCAAGAGATCACAGATAGCATGGGAAGTGAGTGCTGAGAGCCAGTATCCTCTGGGGATCTTTATTTCAATGTTATATGATAGATTATCCCAGATTCCATCCTTGGGATCGTTTTTGGTTTTCATGGAACCTCATCTGTAGCCCTGTGTCTTATTCATTGATGTGTCTTATGCTGTCCAAATGCAAGACCTGCCACTGAGCATGGGTGCCCTGTGCAGTTGGGTCTCACTGCGGTCAAGTCATCACCAATGACTTGAAAAGGTTTGTTCTGGTTTGCTTTGCAGAGAATGGACTGATGCCTCCTTGGCCAAGATCAGTCACACTATTTAAATAACGGGGCTGTAGAACCCAATCAAAAGACCCAGGCTTTTGGTCCAGGGACCATAGTGGTGGAACAGACGGCAGCCTTCCAGTCGCTCTCTGCTGGCACGGTAGCCTTGAAATGGTTTGCAAGGCTGTGCATTTTGACCAGAATCCTTCTGCATTTGCAAAACACTTTTTTTTTTTTTTATCATGCTTTGACTCTTTAAAAAGAGGTCCAACCTTTGAACTGTTCCCTCAAAGATAGACTTTGCCTTTGGAGCTTGGGGGAGGAAAAAAAAGACACCTGTGTAGAGAAGTGTGAAGGTATCCCATTTAAGGGTAGAGCCATTAGAAACGTTGGTGCTGTTAAATTCTGAAAATCAGGGCTTGGAAGGGAATGCCTCCTCTGCTGATTACAGTGTAACTGGTGCAGCTAAATAGGCTCCAGACACTACTAGAATAGCAGATCTCCGAGTGTGACTACAGAGGAATATATAAGAAAGAAAAAGACAGATGGCGTGCTTAGGTGCACTTAAGTCTGATTGCATGAGTTGATAATGAATGTTTAAATATGGCACTCCCATAAAATCAGATACCTGTAGACAATACTGGAATAACTACAGACTTGCTAGGGGGAAAAATGAAGTTGTGGATTCTAATTTTTGTTTTTGTCATTATTATGATTGTCTATTTACTTGTATGGGAATTTTCATAACTTTCTCAGAGCCTAATCATAAAACATAAAACACAATCAGGAGCATAGAAAATAGATTCTTAGAAATAAAAGAGGACTTAAAGATTGTTTCAGAGCTGTGGAGGCTTATGGCCAGATAGGCAAGATTTAAAAGGTCAGGTAGCTCCTGGTGACAGAATGAGGATTAACCATGTCACATAACCTCCCTGACCAGCCATTGTTCCACCACAGAGCATTGTGCTTTCTCTCAATTATAGACAGTTATAGTAAAAATGACAAGCCAAACAAGAATCGTAAACAAAACACAGTCAACATCATTTAAGGGGAATAGTCTTCTACCCCCTCCCATTAATTTTTTTTTTTTCGGTACTAGGGGTTAAACCCAGGGCTTTGGACATGCTAGGCATGTCCTAGCCCACTAGGCTACGTTCCCAGAAGTACTATCATTTACATATCTTTATTGGCTGCAAACAAGTTTAAACAGAATTTTTAAAAACTTTAATAGAAATTGGGTTTCACAGTAATAAATGTCCACTGGTGTTTCCAGAGGGACTGCAGTTTTAACATCTTTTCTGTTCAAACACCTCTGAAGTTAAACTATCAAAACTGCAAACACTAAAAAGTCAGGCACCTTATTCACACCAGGTCCCAGGGAACGATTATGACATTGGGTGTTTCTGGGGGACCAGTGGTCCACTTCCGGTGTGTGCTGGGCTGATGAGAGCACTGGAAAGAGGCAATCTGGACCCGAAGTGCATGCTCCAAGCAGAAAGTAGGCATCGATCAGAGGCTGTAAATAAATTGGAAGTGGCACCTTAAGTGCCTTAAATGTTGGAAGTTAAACCTTAAATCGCAACCTTATTCTTAAAGGAAGCGGGGGAGCCTCCCATCAAAGAGACTGGTGGCATAATCAAGATGAGTAATGCTGCTGATATCTGAAAGGACTTCGTGATCTGAGTAGAGCAGACAGTCCCTGGTGCAGGAGCACTAAAAGTCCACCTGTCACTTACCATCTGGGTGGTGAAAGATGCACATATTTAAAGTCAAGGAGTGTTGACATGTATGGGGAGCTCCTTGTATGGCAGTTGGAACTGCTTGCCTATCACCATCCCCAAACAAGGGCCACATCATGCTGCCAGAATGGCCATTCTTGATAGAAAACAGATTTAGAAAGTAACTCTTCAACAAGCAAGAAAAGGACAATTTCATAACCATTAATTAATAAATTATGCATGCATTGTGCTGTTGTTGAATGCAACTGCAAAATTACATTTCTCACAGGAATAGACAGACACATGTAGGAAGCAAATATAATACCCATGTTATCGCTGAAGATTTTTTTCTCAACCCTTCAAAATGGCAAAATGATCTCAACCCTTCAAAATGGCAAAATGATCACTACTTGTAATTGCCAAGGGTGGTATGAATATTGTAAAACAGGTACATATTCTTCACAGATGCCCTCAGCAAAACAGAAATTTTGAAAAATTTTGGAACCATAAAAAGCACATGAAATTGGATTGATGTAGAAATCAGAACATAGAAAATCATAACCATGGAGGTGTTAGTCAACTTTTTATTGCCATGACCAAAATATCTTTCAAGAACAACTTGGAGAAAGAAAGTTGGTCTCACAGTTACAGAAGTTTAGTCCATGTTTGACTAGCTGTTGCTCCGGGTCCTGGTTGAGGCAGAATGTCATGGTGAATGGTTGTACTTTGCTCTGCTCATGGAAGCCAGGCAGCAGACAGAGAGAGAAGGGGCCAGGGAAGAACAACTGCTCCAGGGTATGCCACGATGACCCACCTCCTCCAGTCACGCCTCACCTGCTTACGGGTACCACCCTGTGAGTCCATTCAAACTAGGATGGACTAGTTAAGTTACAATTCTCATAGTCTAATCATTTCAATTCTAAATTTTCCTGCATTAACAGAGAAACTTTGGGGCACCTCATATCCAAATCATAACAGGAGGTAAGAGCAGTTTTAGCTAACACAGACCTGGAGGATGCTTACCTTTGAGTGACAGTGCAGAAAGAGCATGAGCGATCAGTAGGGTGACCGTGTGGGCAGCACCAAGGCTAGGTATTGCAGACTTGGTCCAGTTACACTCATCCTTGCCTCTTGCAGCAAATGACTCAGAGCATATTCCTGGTTGTTTCTAGTTGAGTGTTAGGCAGCCTGGTCAACTAGCTTACTTTAGGATTTCACACCTCTGTAATGGATCTGGAAGGATAAAATTATAATAATAATCATAATAAAGGAGAAGGGACAGGCAGCTCCACCCACTATTGAAAGTGTGCATGGATGGATGGACGTGTTCCATCCAGAGTAAAGGCACCTTTGTCTGGCAATTTTGAGGGAGAGAGCAGTATTCAGACCTGAACCTGATGGACCATTGATTCTCTGGGAAGTCCACTTGTTCACAAGCCATGTTGTTTAATCACAGCACCTAACCAGCATCCAGCCTGGCAGGAACTGGCTATCATCACAGTCTAATTGAGACAAGAAAGGAGGGAAATCACAGACTCCCTTTAGTTGAGAATTGAGAAAGTGAACATAATCCACAGAGAATAAAGTTGGGAAAACAGAATTTTAAAATTGACTTGATTTTTCTAGAAAAATACAAGTGACCAAAATTGTGTCCCAAGAGAAGGACAATAATCTAAACAGATGGGAAATCATAGGTAAAATCGAGATCCATCTTTTCTTTTCTCCCCATTGAAGGAAATAAACCAAAGAAATTTTATGACTGATAGCCATCAATATATTATAAACAAATAAAACTTCATTTATGTAAAATCTATCCCAGATCTTAGGATAAAATCCAGAGCTTCTCAACTCAATTTATAAATCCTTATACCACTATAGGGAAAGGATAGATTTTTAAAAGTAAATAAATAACAACAAAAATCCCAAAACCCAAAAACCTATTATTCTGCCATAGCTATAAATGCCTACACAAAAATTTTACATCAGCATTTAGTAATACAGATTCAATGCCTTATTAAATTAATATTTCTTGAGTCATTATTATGTTACTGGAGAGTTATGTTAATAAAGGAAATGTCCCTTATTTGTTAAGTTGTAACCAGTCTATCCTTATGAGCTGTATAATATTACTTTTGATGTTTGACATGGTGTAAAGATGTTTGAGACACCCTAGTATAATCCAATATGCTTGCTACACAATCACATAAACATGCAGTTTCATTTGTGTTAAAGAATGTGCAATTGGCATATAAATGTGTATGAGTATCTGTGTGTGCATTATAAAATAAATGGAAGACAATAAAATAAATGGAAGGATAAAAACTCAGTATAATAACCATGGCTATTTTGAGAAGGATCAATTTGCTTTTGCTAAACATTTTGTCATCAGCAGATATCAGCATTTGTTAAATGAATTAATTGAGATGAGTGAGGGAGAAATAAAATTTTCACTTTTATTACAGGAATCTATATTATTTAAATATTTAAATAAGCATATATTTAGTTTATTAAAATGATATAAATCTATGTATGTACATGCCTACATACTTATGCAAACACATGAACACTGTTATTCGTTGTGATTTGATAGAATACAAGATAATATCTCTATTTTTCGTATTTGCTAAGAATAGTTTTGTGGCATAACATATGGTCTATTTTAAAGAAGGATCCATGTGCTGCTGAGAAGAAAGTATATTCACTCATTGATGGATGGAATATTCCATATATGTCTGTTAAGTCTAAATTATTGATTGTGTTATTGAGTTCTCTGGTTTCTTTGTCAATTTTTGTTTGGAAGATCTGTCCAATGGTGACAGAGATGTGTTAAAGTCACCTAGTATTATTGTGTTGTGGTCTATTTGGTTCCTAGAATTGAGAAGGGTTTGTTTGACATACATGGATGCACCACTGTTTGGGGCACAAATATTTATGATTGTTATGTCTTGGTGATTTATGCATCCCTTAAGCAGTATGAAATGTCCTGCTTTATCCCTTCTAACTTTGGCTTGAAGTCCGCTTTGTCTGATACGAAGATGCAACCCCCCCATTTTATTGAGTCCATGTACAAAATGTAATTAGAAGCTATTTTGAAAATCTATACTCCAACAAAATAGAAAATCTCGAAGACATCAATAGGTTTCTAGAGACATATGATCCACCCAAACTGAATCTGGAGGATATACACAATTTAAACAGATCAATTTCAAGCAATGAAATAGAAGAAACCATCAAAAGCCTACCAACACTTAGAAGTCCGGGACCAGATGAATTCTCAGCCGAATTCTACAAGAACTTCAAAGAAGAACTCATTCTAATAATATTCAAAGTATTCCATGAAATAGAAAAGGAGGGAATCCTTCCAAACTTGTTCTATGAAGTTAGTATCATCTTGATACCAAAACCAGACAAAGACACATTGAGGAAAGAAAACTTCAGAACAATATCTGTAATGAATATAGATGCAAAAAAATTCTTAACAAAATTTTAGCAAATTGCATACAAAAACTTATTAAAAAGATAGTGCACCATGATCAAGTGGTTTCATCCTAGGGATGCAAGGTTGGTTCAACATCCAGATTAATAAATGTAGTTCACCACATCAACTGACTTAAAGTTAAGAATCATATGATTATTTCAATAGATGCAGAAAAAGCATTTGATAAAATACATCATGCTCAATACACTAGAAAAAATAGGGATAGTAGGAACATACCTCAACATTGTAAAGGCTATCTATGCTAAGCCCATGGTCAACATCATTCTAAATGGAGAAAAACTGAAAACATTTCCCCTAAAAACTGGAACAAAGCAGGGATGCCCTCTTTCACCACTTCTATTCAACATTGTCCTTGAAACTCTAGCCAGAGCAATCAGACAGACCAAATAAATTAAAGTAATATGAATAGGAAAAGAAGAACTCAAACTATCACTATTTGCTGATGATGTGATTCTATATTTAGAGTATCCAAAAAATTCCACCAGAAAACTTCTGGAACTCATAAATTAATTCAGCAAAGTAGCAGGATATAAAATCAATACTCATAAATCTATTGCATTTCTATGCATAAGTGATGAATCCTCTGAAAGAGAAATTAGGAAAATTACCCCATTCACAGTAGCCTCAAAAAAGAATATTTGGGAACCAATCTAACAAAAGAGGTGAAAGGCCTCTAGAGTGAAAACTCCAGAACACTAAAGAAAGAAAATAATGAAAACCTTAGAAGATGGAAAGATCTCCCATGTTCTTGGATAGGCAGAATTAATATTGTCAACATGGCCATACTACCAAAAGTGCTATACAAATTCAATGCAATAGAGAAAGCAATCATGAAATTCATTTGGAAAAATAAGAGATAGAGGAGCCAAAGCAATCCTTAGCAGGAAGAGTGATGAAGGTGGTATCACAATACCAGACCTTCAACTGTACTACAGAACAATACTAACAAAAACAGCATGGTATTGGCACCAAAATAGACAGGTTAGACCAATGGTACAGAATAGAAGACACAGAGATAAACACACATAAATACAGGTATCTCATACTAGACAAAGGAGCCAAAACATACAATGGAGAAAAGATAGCCTCTTCAACAAATGTGCTGGGAAAACTGGAAATCCATATGCAGCAAAATGAAACTGAACCCCAATCTCTCAACCTGCAAAAGACTCAACTCAAAATGGATCAAGGACCTAGGAATGAGACCAGAGACCCTGCACTTAATAGAAGAAAAAATAGGTCCAAATCTTCATCATGTCCGCTTAGGACCTGACTTCCTTAACATGACTCCCAAAGCATAAGAAATAAAAGCAGGAATCAATAAATGGGATAGATTCAAACTAAAAATCTTTCTCTCAGTAAAGGAAACAATCAACAATGTGAAGAGAGAGCCTACTGAGTGGGAGAAAATTTTTGCCACACACACCTCAGATATAGCACTAATCTCCAGAATTTATAAAGAAGTCAAAACACTTTACACCAAGTTTACAAATAACCCAATCAATAAATGGGCTAAGAAAATGAGCAGACACTTCACAGAAGAAGATCTACAAGCAATCATCAGATATATGAAAAAAGTTCATCTTTAGTAATAAGAGAAATGCAAATCAAAACCACCTTAAGATTTCATCTCACCCCAATTAGAATATCTATTATCAAGACTACAAGCAACAACAGGTGTTGGCCAGGATGTGGGGAAAAAGGTACACTCATACATTGCTGGTGGGGTTGCAAATTGGTGTAATCATTCTGGAAAGATTCCTTAGAAAACTTGGAATGGACCCACCATTTGACCCAGCTACCACATTCCTAAGCCTATACCCAAAGGACTTAAAATCAGCATACTACAGTGACACAGCTGCATCAATGTTTGTAGCAGCTCAATTCACAATAGCTAGATTGTGGAACAAACTTAGATGCCCTTCAATAGATGAATGGATGAAGAAACTGTGGTATATATACACAATGGAATATTATTCAGCCATAAAGAAGAATAAAATTATAGCATGTGCAGGGAAATGGATGGAGTTGGAGAATATCTTGCTAAGTGAAATAAGCCAATCCCAAAAAACCAAAGGCCAAATGATTTCTCTGATAAGTGGATGATGATCCATAACTCAGGGGAGACAAGAATGGAGGAAGGATGGATTATATAGAGGAAAATCAGGGGTAGGGAGGGGGTGGGGGAATTTAAACTAATAGAATGAGACAAACATCATTACCCTATGTACATGCATGATTACACAAACGGTGTGAGTCTACTTGATGTACAACCAGAGAAATGAAAGTCGTACCCCATTTGTGTAAAATGAATCTAAATTAAAAAATGAACTTAAAAAAGAAATGGGCATGTTAGAATGAATAGACTTTGGGTGTAAGCCCCCAAAACCCCAGGTAACTATGATCCATGGGATAATTCAAAGAAGATTTTGCTGATAAAACCAATAGAGTTCACTGGTGAGAAGTGTACTGTCACTAGAGTAACTGAGTAATGGTTGTCCTCTGAGGGTGAGACTTGACGTTGGGGATGTCAAAAAATTGATCTTCTTATAGCATTGGGAATGATAGAATCCCCCTTCCCTGAAAAAAAGCCAGGAGCAGAACTTAATTCTCAGAAGCCAAGTGGGGATAATTATTGTAATGAAGAGTGGGATTGGAGTGGTAGCCAGAAGGACTTGACCTACAAACAGCTACAAAGACTGAAAATAAAACAGTCGCCAAAATCAGACTGCATGATCTATACTGACAAAAGAAATCAAAACCGGATGATGAGGAGACTGAAGGGAGCCACCTATTGAAACTCCTGCTCTTTTGTTTTGCTTCTGGAGTGAAGTCTACTTTTACATCTGGAGTCCATGAACTAAAGGAGAGGCCAGATTTTCAGGAAAAAGCATCCTAAAGCACCATAGTGAGTACATAAGGTTTCCCTAATGCTTCCTACAGGGACCTCCATCCATTTACCACAGGGGAGAGGAATATCCAACATTTCAAGAACAGAGGGTCCAACTTAACATTGAAATCTGGGGGTCCAGAGCTTCCTGGGAGAAGATGAAGCAGGGAGAGGCAAGCAGTAAGTGGCATTGTGGCCCAGGTCTGGTTCACAGGGTGTCCAGTGGGTTCAAGGACCCACCTGGCAGTCACCTCCCAGCCTCTGAATACATAATTGGAATGGGCACACTTAGTAGTTACACTCCCATGTTGGACACTTCACTTGCTTAATAAGAGCTATTGTAGTCAGATGTCCAAGTGAAGCCTCTGAATCTGAACAACCCTTTTATCAAGTTAGCTACAGAAGAAAAATATATCAGGAAAATAGCAGAAGTCATGCTACCTACAGATCCAAGGAATACAAGGATAGGAGATCCCTCATATCTCTAGTTTATTCACTGGACTATCTCTTATCAGTCAGATAAATTGTGAAAGGTAACAGGCTACTGTCAGCTCAGTTGCAGAGCACCCCAACTGCAGATGTGGTTTTCTAAGATGTGGTGCTATCATTAGGATATGGAATGACCCTCAAAGACATGTGTTAAAGACTCGGTCACCAGGGTGGTGCCACTGAGAGATGGTGGAATTTTCAGCAGGTGGGGTCTGGTGGGAAGTAGTTAGGTCACTGGGGGCATACCCCAAAGCGGGGTGTGGATCCCTAATCTTTTCCTCTCTTTTTTCTATTTTGCTTCCTAGACAGAAAGTGAGAAGTTAGCTCTGTCATGTATTCCCTTTCTGCATACAAATTGGAGGGTCACAGGAATGGGTCCAACCAATCATGAATGAGAATCTCTAAAACTGAGTCAAAGTAAAGCTTTCTGCTATAGGTTAATTATCTCAGGCATTTTGTTATAGTGATGGAAGGAAAGCTGACTAACACATGTGGTATGTTTGCTCTAACATATAAAAATAGTCTCAAGTATCTGGTATTTAGCCATTCATCTGGTGAATATTTTTTCCATCCTTATTAAAAGGATGGAAGAAATAGTTTTAATTCACACAAAAGTGACAACAGTATGAGCTTTCAGTTTTTCCCCAGGACCATGTAAAAACTCTTCTATGTTCTGTCAAAATGTTGACTGCAGAAAGCTAGATGATCATGACATACTTCAGAACATCACACTTATCCACTATGAAATGACATCATGTAATTTCTATGAATGATCAAAAAGTGGCAAGTGTATTAAAGGCCTTCGTAAGATATACAAGCTCAAAAGAAGAGGAGATTAACAGGATAAAGATTTAAGGGACATTTGCTAGTAGAATTTTTAGAATTTGAGAAGTCTGAGACATGTTGCATAATACCTTCCCAATTAAAGGACAAACAATCACATCTTGCACCTCACATAGTGAAGAAGGAGGAAAGATACTGACCGCACAGATGTCCTCAGGTTCTGGAGATACCCGATTCCACACTTAAGATATTGCTCCAGTTCACATCCTGGATGTCCCAAGAAATAGGTAAATAAGAGTGGAACTCAGGGCAGAAGAGGACTCCGCAGCAAATTTAACTCCACACAAGAGACCTTGCCATTTCCATCATGGCTAATTCTATAATAACAGCATTAATGTTGGGAAAAGACACCATTTTAGTCTGGTGGAACAAAAACATCATAACCTGAGTGGCCTTTGAACAACACAATTTTATTGCTCACAATTCTGGAGACCAGGGAGTCCAAGATCAAGGCTCACTTGATCACAAGATCAAGGATCAAGTCACAAGATCAAGGAACATTTGGTGTTTGGCAAGGGCCCACTTCCTGTTTCACTGATGCTCCTCTTCTTGCCCTCACATGGTAGAAAGGGTGATAAACCTCTCTGGGTTGTGGGACCCCCATCTTTTCCTCTCCCTTTTCTCTTTTATGAGGGCACTAATTCCGTTCATGAGGACTCTCCTTCCATAACCTAATCACCTCTCAGAGAGTGCCCCTCTAAATACCACTTTATTGGACATCAGGATGTAATATATGAATTTTAGAGAGGAAACAATCTATAGCAGATACTATGTGGAATTTATGCAAGGTCCAGGGATAAGGATGGGGTTCATTCTACCTGGCAAGCCACCCAGATTCCCCACCTGTGCTAGCCAACACAGAGAGAAATTTAGGTGACTGGAGAAAGGAAATAATTATGAACTTTAGAATCACTCAATAGCTTTTAAAATATATTTTTTGAAAAAAAAAACATTCTGAGTTTTAGTTTGCTTACCTGGGAAATGCTAATTTTTAAAAAACCACTGTGCTAATGAAAGAGCACAATTTAGGGTCAGAAAGGTCAGAGAGAATCCTGTGCTGAGGACTGGGTTGACCTCTATGTCATGATGTGCACTGCCCTGTGTCCCAAACCATCACATTACTGTAGTTAAGCCTCCTGAAGTGACAGGCATGGCTACAGTGATCTCAAATGAACAAAGATGGAGGAAGTTGAGGAATTAGGCAAATTCACTTAACTGATCATATTTGAATGGTTGATTCTTTTCTTCACATAGTTGTTCAACCTCTCACCCTGCTGAGAACCAATTCTTGATACTGGGCAATAAATTATAGTTATGTGCATCTTGAAAAATCCCTTCCAAACTCTGCTTTGGAAATCACACAAAAATTGCTTTATTTTAATCTTTTTTATTACCTAGAATACATAGGTTCTCTTCCTGTTTGGCTGGGTTGTTGGGAATTCTGTAATATTTCAACAACAATAGCAGCCACCGCGATAATAATAATAAAACTACATTTGGTGAGCGAATTGTGTATTCAAGGCACCACACTAAGAAATTTTTATATATAATTTATTAATCCTCAAAATGGCTATTAGAAATAGATAAAATATCAAACCTATTTAGTATTTGGTGAAATTGAAAATAAATTAAAAACTTATTTGAATTCATAGATCTAGACAATGCTAGAAATGGGACTTTAATTTATACTATCTGACTTCTCTGGCCATACCCCTAACTACATGCAATAATGCAATAATTGCTGTCAAGCAGTACAAATCTATGGAGCACTGAATACATTCTCATTTCTCTTAAATTAATTGTAAAAAGCACTAGCAAGTATCAGAAGGCAAGGATATGAAGCATTGCATACAGCGACTGTAAAAATAGTTTACATTTAGCAATAAAACTAGTGTTTGCTCTTTCTTCTTTTCAAATGGTATTGCCAACTTGGAGCATCGATGTCAGCATTATGAACGAAATAATTCTGTATGTTAAACCAAGTTTTGTCATCCACGGCTGTGGAAATCACAAGCCAATCCCTTAACCACCTGGGACCAAATTCTCTCATGTGTAAAAGTTGTTGGTATTACCACCACTCGGATCTGTTTTAATGATTAAATAGGCTAACGTTGGTAAATCAGGTAGCACAGCATGCCCATCCCGAACAATAAACAACCAAACAATGTGCAAACAAGGAAACATGAGGCTTTCTGAGGTCACTGGAGTAACTGACCCTGTGTCTGCTGTGATACCAAGGTTCTTGAATGGCCGAAGACGTCACTGGGATTTAAATCCTCATGACATTGTAAAGATCTCTGGGGCAATCGCAACAGTCGGAAACACACACGAGTGTTTAGATGTGGAAAGTGACACCACTTTCTACTTTTTATAATTCTATGGAGTTTCCCATAATAGCTCCTTTTTTTTATTGTATAGCGAATTAAACAGATTTTGTTTGTTTGTTTGTTTGTTTGTTTTTTGAGACAAGCAGTGTTGCCCAGTTTGGCCTCGAACTCACAATCTTCAAAACCCAGCCTCCTGAGTAGCTGTGATTACAGATGTGCACCATGGCGTGAAGCTTTTTGCTTTGTTTGTTTGTTTTCATTTGTGTCCTCTGACATCAACATTATGATTTTCCTTTTAGAAAATACCAGTCAACACTTTCATCAAATGCAGTTGGTGTGTGTGTGGAGAGTAATCTTGCTCTTCACCTAAAGAGGAGTGATCTGAGTTGGGGTTTAGGAGTGACCCAGGGTGAACACTTCAACCAAGCCAGGTCAGTCAGGGCCAAGGGAATTAATTCTGGACTTCTTACTGGGAAAGAAATGTATTCTTTCTACTGAGTTAGAGAGGATACAAATATAAGCTTGGAACTACATGGTAGCTCTCTTGCCGTCAGGAATGTCAAGAATCACTCTTGAAGGCAAGATAGCTGCTTGCCTGACCATGGAAGCAACACAGGGAGGCACAGCTAAGAGATAGAATCCTAAGGGTACTATCTGATTTTCTGAGGATGTGTCCGTATCTGAAACTAGAATATGACCAAAACTTTAAGTTTCCAGGACCAACAAATTATCATATTCTCTCTTAAACTAGTAAAATTTGTACTCTGTCATCTGCCACCAAGCAATATAAAGATATTCTCTTGACTTCCAAGCATCATAACTGCCAAATGCATTTTGGGGGGGTGGGTACCAGGGATTGAACTCAGGGGAACCCTATCACGGAGCCAGATCACCAACCCTATTTTGTATTTTATTTAGAGGCAAGGTCTCACTGGGTTGCTTAGCACCTCGCTTTTGCTGAGGCTGACTTTGAACTCGTGATCCTCCTGCCTCAGCCTCCTGAGCCACTGGAATTACAGGCGTGCATACCACGCTCAGCTGGCAAATGAATTTGAAATGCTCAGCACCACCAGTGACACACACCCCAAGCTTTTCAGAGTGCTAGCTATGCTTTTCAGACTTGTCTCATTTAAATGCTCCTCTCAAAATCTAACCCGTAAGCTCCTTTGCCCAACTTCTGGTCTTGCTACTTTGTCTTTCCCTTAAGAATCTGAATGTAGCAGTTGAGCTCTCTATAACAGAATGGCAAGATTATTTTGCATAAACACACATGGCTTCTTCCAACTCTCCCAAATGAGTCCTCTCCATCAGTGCATAGAGATGCCCATGGCATATGGCTCCAACAACACTATTGCATTCACTCCCTACGGAGATTCTCTGGGTCAGCTCTGGAGATAGTAATTACTCCTTGCATGGAAGTAGCTGTACTCAAGGGCTTTTGTAATTGATGTTTCTTATGGCAGTCTTTCTTTTTTCTTTAGAGATGCCTTGGAGAGCTGAAGACTGACTATCAAGGTAACATTTGCTTTCTATTTATTTTTAAAGCAAATATGATGAATTTAGTTCCTGATTACAAAGACCCTGCAATCATGTCTGATACTTCTCCTTGCTAATGATAATCTCTCAAAAATAGTCATTGGACATTTTGGTAAAAGAAACTATAGTTAATTATTTATAATGAAGACATTACCTCCTGCAATTATGAAATTGCTCTTTAATATGAATAACACAAAATCCGTATTGCAGGTAAAATACTTTCTTTTTTGGGTTTTGAAGACTTACCTTTTCACTTTTTAGAGAAAACACCATGTCCTTTCAAACTATTAACACAAGAAAATGTCATTTGTTTCTACCTCTTTTGAATGCTACCTTCAATGTTTCACAGATTTGAGATCTATAATAACCATACAAACTGAAATTACCAGAGCAGCTTCTTAGTTGGCCTAATTTAAGCATAGCAGGAGAGTGTTAAGCATGTGCCCATCTGATAGAGGACCTTATTTGAAGAACATTATAGCTAAATTGGAGAGAGCATAGGGCAACAGAAATGATAAATGGAATGGAAGGGATTACTGAACATATGAGAAGAGATTAAGAAAAATGGGGTTGTTTAGTCTTGAAAGAAGATGAGTCTGAGGTGAATTGATTGAGGAATTTGAACTAGCTAAGGGCCACAATGCAATTAAGTTTGATCCATTCGAAGGTGTACCTTAGGCAGAAATGTGTGAAAGGCAAATTAAAGGGCTCTTATTTTACAGAAAGTGTGGTGATAAGCAAAGAAAGGATTTGTAAGTACTAAGCTAAAATAAAATAGTATTATCATACTTAAGAAAATATTTGTACGATTTAATTGAACACTCTCATAAAAGCAAGAGACAGATAGTGGGAATAAGCATCCAAAGTCGTGGCATGTTTTTCTTTTTCCTTGTGAGGCAAAGCCATTTTTTTTTTAATCATTTCCTAGTCATGTTACATTGGAATACAAACATTTGGTTTGAATCCTAACTATTCACATGTTGCCTAATTGAGTTTGTGCTTTGGTTTCCTCATCAATTAAAGAGATTTCAGAGCTAATACTTGCACTATTTCATTATATGCTAATTAACTAAATAAAAAAATTTAAATGCACTATAGTTTAAAACGTTTGTTACATAGACATTGTTATTTTTGCCAATGTAAATGTGGTCAAGCACAGTTTTACACAAGAACATATGAAATATGTTGAGAGCACTTGGTAAAATAATTTGAATAATTTTCTTGTACTCTATCGTGACCCCAAAATAACATGAGGTGGTAATAAAAAATTTATGCAAGTAATCTAAAATATTCAAAGTAGTGCACCAGGAAAAAAAATATCAGGAATATAAAATTTATTGAGGAATTAGGTGAAAAATTATATCATGTGGATTTAATATGTGAAGACTGCAAAACTTCCTTGAAGCTTTCTACCAACCAAGGGTAAAAATGAAATAATGACAACAAAACAAAAATAAAACAACAAAAAACCAAAAGCCCTGAACAGTCACATGGCACAGTAAATTCAGAATGAAATCAGACCAAACAATATGGCAACAGACAACTGATCTCACATTATAGTAAAATAAGTATGTTTTCTGAGTGTCCATCTAAGGGAACACTACTATCATAATTAACAAATTCCTCAATAACATATTTAACAATAATACCATGATACTTTCCATAGGACTCTTTATTTTTAGTGCCCAACAGTGTGAATAGTTGGCACAAAATCAAAGTATAAATCAAGGGCAGTTCTAATAAGTATTGTATAAATTGTCCAAATACCTAGTTCTTCCTTGAAATCTTGAACACTATATTCCATTCACTGGTTAATTAAATGTATCCATTAACTCTGAATATCTACTCTTTGTCAAAGTTCAGTTAAACTTTCAGTATATACAAAAGCAAAGCATAGTCTCTTAATCACTTCTACTTCTGACTTTAATAGACTACGTAGTATCAAACTAAACCTCTCACCAGAAATTACTATAAAATCTTGAACAAAATATTAAGAAAAAAGATATATTAAGATATAGGGAACAACCAAGGCAATTCAAATTTGGGAGATAAGAATTTAGAGAAATGTTTCTAAGGGATCAAGGAGCTAATAAACAAAAAAGAATCAGTTTTGTAGTACTTGAGAAATAAAAAGGAAATTTGAGAAACAAGGGGGAAAAATCAAAGTAAATAGTCTGTGCTTTCTTGAGAGTGGAAGAGCTACACTATAGGAGCATGAACAAATGATAAGTACATGATGTTGACTGATTAAGATGACATGATCATCTTCTTGCTACTGGTCAGAAAGAAAATAAATCCTCTCTGAAAGATAGCATCTTTAGAATCTTTAAAATTTTGCTGGCATGCAATATCTAACTTTTAAAGAGTTAATGTTATAAAATAGAACCAAATGACTAAAAACAGAAGAAGGAACAAATAAACAAATACTATCTTGAGTAAAAACCAAAAAATATCTTGAGTAAAAACTAAGGAGAGATTTTAAGATAAGCAAGATTAATGGTTCAAAATAGATGAAAAAATAATAACATTAATGGAGACCTTGAAAATATGAGAAGAAATCAAATCACAATGCTAGTATTAAAAAGAAAATAAGCAGGTGTTGAGTAGATTTTTTAAATAAAAGAATAAATGCAATAGAAGATAGGATTAGAGAAAGAGAAAACAGAATAGTAGGAAATATTCAGTCTGAGGTATATAGAGAAAAAACAGGATTCAAAATACAGAATAGAACATAACAATCATATAAACAGAAGAAAAATGTTAATAAACTTTTAATTTGAGTCCCAGAGTAAGGGAGAATAAGAAGGAGAATGGAAAAAAACTCTTTTGAATAGATACCAACAGATGAATTTTCAAAACCAATTCAAGACATTAAACCACAAATGTAGCTTACAAAAGTGAACATAGGACATAGGATAATACCAAAAAAAAAAAATTACAGACAATGATAGCAGAAGGATTTTAAAATCAGGATAGACAGAAAATCTAAAACCCAGAGAACAAAAACTACATTATTTGCAAAGGAAAGGTTATAGAGCTAAGAAATATTGCTGACTTTTAAATAGAAATAATGAAAGGAAAAAGATAATGGGATATATTTTAAACTGTAAAACAAAATAATTGCCAACATAGATATAAAATGTTGCCAGAACATGCCCCAAATATAAAGGTGAAGTAAAGCCATTTTAAACTGTGCTATTTTGTTTCCATAACAAGTCACATTTGATGCCACATATCATTTCAAGTTGACAGTTTTATCACAATAAATATCTGAAGCTTAACACTAGTCTCACTGGACTGCAAGCTAGCATGGTAGGGATGAATTCTGTTCTGGAAACTAAGAGAATCCATTTCCTTATCTTGGTAAACTTATAGAAGTCATTCTTATGTCTTATTGTGTGTAACTCTTTCTCTATCTTCAAAATCAGCAGTGCTGGGACAAGTTTTTCTCAAACTTCCATCCCTCTGTTTCCCCAAAGCTGTTAAGTTTCTCTAATTTTCCATGCTCATTTGATTATGTTGAAAACCATGGGTAATATGAACTATTATCCTCTCAAGATGCCTAGCCACTATCACATTTGCAAAGTTTCTTTTCTCCTGAAATGTATGCATGCATAGGTTCTGAGGATTAGAGTGTTAATATTTTGGGGGACCATCATTTTACCTATTACACAAGCAAAAACATTGAGAATTTGCTACCAGCTAAAAGGAGTTCTTCAGGAAGACGAAAAATTATTTTAATAACAAGAATAATGATGCAAGTAGGAAAAAAATTATTGGAAAGGTCAATATCTGGATAAGCATTACTATTTTAAATGTTAATCTACCTTCAGTTATTGAAATAGGCTCCAGTAATATGCTGGAGCCAGCTAACAACAATTTGTAGGAACTTACTGCTAAATCTTCATTAATTCTGAAATCTAGTTGTTTCATGCATTACTTAAACATTATCAAAAACTAAATTGTAGACAATTACAAGTAAATTATATTAGTAGATACACATAATGCAACTTCCAGGTTATCTTACTACATAATATATTTCATTATAGCTAAGCTACTGAGACTATTTACAAATCTGTTATACCTTTGTGATGGAAATACTGCCTAATGATGCATGACTTCATCTTGTCCCAGCATCATTCAGTGACGTTGCACTGTGATTTGGAGTTGATCATCATGAAGGTATTTAAACCATGAAAATTGATAAATACTACTTGATATATCATCTTTATTGATTGTCCAGAAAGTGACAAAGAATGTTAGTTGGACATCTTAGAATTAGCAGGAAATTGCTCACATCAAGGTGCCAAGCTTAACATTTATCTTCATCATTTCATTTTTATAATGCTCATTAATGTAAGGTAAGAAACCATTCACGTCATATCTACCTTTTCTCATAACTGCAACCATAGTTTGACAAAGGATACGTGAGTTTAGAAAAAAAAAAATCACTGGAAGTATTCTGTAAGAATCAATTAGCTACATGAAATTTGTACTAGTATCATCTATGATATTATTTATAAACTTAGTGCTGCTACTAATACTTTATATCAGGAAAAAGTACAGATGTTCCTTGTCTTATGATAAGGTTTTGTTCCAATAAACACATTGTAAGTTGAAAATAGCATAAGTCAAAAATGTACATAATTCTCAACCTACTGAAACATCAAAGCTTACGAACACAGTACAGGTCAGAGCCCTGATTGTTTAACCTGCTCTAAGACTAACTGAGAGCTGTGGCTGACCAGAATAATGAGACTATCATACCACATATCACTAGTCCAGAAAAAATCTAATGAAAATTAAAAGCCGGGCATGGTGGCGCACGCCTGTAATCCAAGCGACTCGGGAGGCTGAGTCAGGAGGATCGTGAGTTCAAAGCCAGCCTCAGCAACTTAGCGAGGCCCTAAGCAACACAGTGAGACCCTGTCTCTAAATAAAATACAAAATAGGGCTGGGGATGTGACTCAGTGGCAGGGTCCCCCGGAGTAAAACCCCGGGTTCAAAAAAAAAAAAAAAAAAGAAGAAGAAGAAAGAAAATTAAAATATGGTTTCTACTAAAATGCATACTGTGTTTATACCATTGTAAAGAAAAACCAAACAGTTCTAAGTTGAGAAGGGTCTATACAACAAATTTGTATGTATGCATACATTTCCCCCTGATAAGTAATTGCTAAACATTTATCAATGCATATTGAAGTAGGCCCCAAACAGGCAAGTAGAACAGTGGTGGTATTAAAGTCTTAGAACTGAGACAGTGAAATTATTAATTAAGGTCAAGGATTTAGGTTGTAGTTTCTAGGGTGACCACTAAATGAATATAAGTAACAAGAGGAAGATAATCATATTCAGAAAAAATAAGAGAGAGAAGGACTGTTGTCTCTTTTAATTTAATGTTAATGACATATTTGGAATTAAAAGGATCATCCTATTATTTGCTTTTTAAAAGTTTGGCTCATCTACATGTGTTCTTTTTTTTCTATTTTCTTTCTGTGTAGAGAAAGTTAGACTTTAACAAAATTGTTAGCATTTCTATATATAGATTTGCAGCCTGACTTCATTACATGTCATATTGCATGCCATTAAATATTCTTTGAAACATAATTTTTAATGGCAACATAAAAATCTCATTACATGTACTATTATTTATCCTCTTCCCTATTGGTTGATATTTGCTTTTTTATGAGCTACTATGAATAGCACTATATGGAACATCCTTTCCCACACATTTCTTTGGCAAACCTTTGCTTATTCTCATAGAGTAGATTCTAGAAATATGATTAAAAGATATGAATTGTTTTAAACTCTTCATGCATATTGCTAATTGACTTTCAGAAAGGTTGTGCTAATTCACATTCCCTCTAGTAGTTAAACGATGTTCCTTTCTCACTAGTTTCTTTAACATTGAATATTATTACTTAAAAATATCTTTGCCTGTCATTAAAATTGTAAATACACATCTTGTTGGCATTGGCATTTGCATTTCTATGATAACTATGAAATCTAAGTAGTTTTTGGGGGTTATTTTCCAAATCTATGAATTTTGGGTTCAAGTCTTTTGTTTTAATTTTCCAAACTTTCCTTTTTCTTTATTAATATTTCCCTGTATTTTCATTTTGATTGCTATGAATGGAAAGCTTATGTCCTCCCCTCTTCCACCAAACTCACCTTGAAACATAATCTTCAGGGGATGTTACTTGATGGTAGGATCTTTGGGAGGGCTCTGCCCTTGTGAATGAGATAACTGCCCCTATAAAAATGACCCTAGAATCCCTCACCCTTTCTGGAAATGTGAGGCCAAGTGAGAAGCTGCCATCTTTGAATCAGCAAGTGGTCCCTCACCAGGCATCGAATCTGCTACCATTCTGATCTCAAGAAATGTGAGAATCAAATTTCTGCTGTTTATAAGCTACCCAGTTTATAGTATTTTGTTATAGCAGATCAACAGGCTAGAACGTTCATAATGAACTGTCAGCCCATAGAATTGCATATAACAATATTAATCAATTCATTAAATATTTACTGATAATTACTAGCTTTTAGACCTATGGGGAGTATAAACATATACAACACACCAAGGAGCTCATAAGCTTGATAAAAAGTTGTTTATTCATTTAATAATCTAACCCAATTTAGAGAAAAGAATCACTAATGGCCAAATATATATCACAGGCAATAAACATACACACCAGGAAATGCATTATTTGGAAAGTTTTTTTTTTTTTTTAATGGAGTTGGGTATTTATTGAGACCTGAAGGAAAAATGCTGTGTAGATTGAGAGAAGCCAGCTAAAAATGAATAGAGTGATGTCCCAATGTGTGTTTGTGGATTAATGGGAAGAGTGGAATCCGTGGCCTGGTGCTTTTAGCAAATGCTTTGGTGCCAAGATTATTTGAAAAGATTGGTGGAGCCAGACTTATGTCTTGATGCTTCACCATCAAGGCATAGCAGCTGCACTCCCTTTCCAATCAAAATGCATTTCAAGACCCACCACTGAGGTGAAAAGCAGCAAGGAGACAACGTTGAGCACAAGGATAAGGGGGCATGGTGCCCACGGGAGCCAGTTCTCTCTCCAGTGATTTTAATGTCAGTGCTCAGTGGAGGAGGCTGGGGAGATTTCCTGGGGCAGATGACACACGCATTAAGATGCTCTAGAGGGGAATAGATGAAGGAGGAGATGGGATGTGCCTCTGCCCTTCCACTACAGGTGGAAAGGACAAATGAGTCTTGAATTTAGGATTTTTATAGACTTCTCTTGGCTGTTGTGTTTGAACATTTTCCTTCCAGCCCCTTCTGTTCTATTTAAAATAGACAACAAAATAATTATAAACATTCAAATTACAGGGAATAATTTCAAAAGCAAATCATTTAAAGCTTCCTCTTAATTGGCACTGGACTTTCCCTCCTGCTTTAAATAACAGGAAAATAGGTCAAAACATACAAAATGACTGTCTTGAGGCACTGGAAAACAGGCCATGCAACACTGAAGAGGGAAACAATCGATATGAATTCTACAATGGCCCTAGCTTGCTACTATAAAGTGTTTTCTGAACTGTACCATAAGAGAGAAGCACCAAGCCCAGCACTGTAGTCTCATTGAGAAGCACCAAGCCCAGCACTGTAGTCTCATTGAGAAGCACCAAGTCAGCACTATAGTCTCACTGAGAATCACCAAGCCAGCACTGTAGTCTCAGTGAGGGGAGAATAAAAACAACAGAGGACAGTTAAAATACTAAGTCAAAAAATGTCAGTCTTTTTCTCCCCACAGCCACCCAGGCTGTTTGAGTGGATAATAAGATCCACCTTGGGGCACTGTTGGGAGAAGAGAAATAAGAAGACACATGTTGCACCCAACAGCCACCATGTAGAGGGAATAGAATCAAGAGTAGGGAATGATCATCATTTCCATCATTAAAAAAAATTAATTCACTACAACATAAATTTATTTTTACAGTTTACCATTATAAATTATAAATCGCCTACAACTTTACCTCCATACAAACCACAAACTCTAAGAAGAAAGGGTTATTCTTTTATTCATCCTGAATCCCCAACACCTTGAACACTCCAGAGCAGGTTTTATGTGCTCAATGTTGTGAAAGTGTAAGTGCCTTTGTGATACTGTGAGAGCTCAGATTCTAGATGAGTGTGTTCCCTGGGGATGGGGATGGGGATGTTTTCTTTTGGTATCTTTTTAATTTGGTATTAAAAATCACTATAATGTTAAACTGGATTGCCTGGTTAGCCTACATTAATAATATCTATACTAGGGGGAAGTAGAAGGAGGTAGAGCAATCAAAATCTGAAACACTTTGTCACAAATAAATTTCTTCCAAGGCCACAAGTTTGTAGAGCATCCTGGAAACTGGATCCCCGGTTGAACCTTCTGCTCAACACCAGCCACCTTTCCTACTTCACCATGACAAAAAGGAAATATGTTTTCTCCTCCTTCTCGTGGGGAGAATGAAATCTTTAACTTCTCAATAGATTGGTTTATAAAGGAGAATTTTAGTGGTGCTTTATCACAAGTAACAAAGAGTGGTCACAGCCCTTAAGCTTGGATCCGTCTTCCATGCCACGTTTAAATACACACATGGAATCAATGCCATTCCTTCTTTGCTTTCAGAGAAAATAAAAATTCCATAACATAAAACTAAATAACCCACAGCTATGGAAAACCAGAAGTCCTCAGAGGAAAATTTAAGGTGAGAAAGTTCTTTTTCAGTCTCAACACTTTACCATGTGACAGATGGACTCCACATCTGACAACTTGAACTGACGAAGACAGCAAGGGCCTGCTGTCCCCTCTACCAGGATGGAGAGTACTCTGGGCAACTTGAGAGGCCACAGGGACATCTGGCACAGTGACAGTTGGGAGTGGTGGGAGCAACAGGAGTAGCCAGCCGGGGTTAGACCCTCAGGATTCATCTCCTAGCAGGAGAGATGCTTGGTTAAGCTCATCTGGATCACTTGGCCATCCATCCTGCTCAAGGGGCACACTCACAGTGCCAAAGGGAAATGGTAACTTTATTGGCTACTTGGTTAGAAATGTGCCATTTAACTCAGCCCTTCTGGTGCTGGTCAGACATGATTTCAGAGCCCCGAGTAGGGGGAGGCTTTGGAGGGAGACCGGCACGGGGGGTGTTGCAGGCATGGAGTGGGGTTCAAGGATGGCGTGATTGTCTCTTGTGCACAACACTTGGTAATAATTGCGACAAAGCATAAAGTTGAACACGAGTACCTTAAGGGGCAGCCTTGAAATGCTTTTACTTGACTGATTCTAAAATAACAAAGTACAATAACACATGCACTTACACACATTTTGGTAGAGTTTTTTATTATCTATTTAAGTACTTTCAGAGATGGCATTTCCTTCATAGTGCAAATATTGACATTTAAAAATACAACTGTTAGATCATGCTTTAAATTTTCCCAATACAATGTAGCTATCGTAATGACTAAATATTACCTCCATTCATTTAAAATACATGAATGACTTTAAATATAACAGCATTAATTTGCTGTTCAAGCTAGTATTTTTATTCTACTTCTTCTGAACATTTTTATCCTAATGTCATGTGTTTTATGCTTGGACAGATATTTATTGATTTCCATGTACATGGATTGAGATTTAATTTTTTTAATGTTTCCTGTAACCATAAGACTGTTAAGTGTTAAAAAATCTTCCACATTGAGTTATAGAGTTGGCATCAGTATGTCATTGATCAAAACAGCATATTAAGCTTCAAATTTGATTCATAATTATTAAGCATCAAAGTAGTATTTTATTGGTTATTCATCTCTTAATCAGGTCTATGTCCTTTTATTCTTTCATTGGCCCATATGTCTATGGAAGAATGTCACTTATTACTAGAATCACATAATTACCTGCTCCTATTTTTGGTTTTTGTAGATATAAGTGCTGAGAAATCACATTCATATATAAGTGGATGGAAATGGAAGGACCAATGTCACTCAAGTCTTTGATCTTCTTTGGCAATATATGCTCACATTTACACAGTCACCAGGAATCATCTATTATTTTTAATCTATTAGCTGACAACTTGATTAGTCCTTCTCAATTTTGCTGAAAGAAAAGATTTGGAAACCACCTTGACTTTGAAAAGAGATTTGTCATGTAATCGTTAGAGTCTTTCAGTTTTTCAGCATCTTTACCAGTGTATGTCCCTTGGTCTGGTGTCAGAGAGGTTTATGCATGCCAGGACACTTCACCAGAGGTAGATTCTAGTTAGTGACAACTATTCCGTTCTTTCCTACAGTAGAAAAACTGTCTTTTTCAGAAGGGGTGAAAATTTTAAAAACCTTGCTTTTTCTGTTCTCAGGAGATTAATTTTAAGAAAGAACAACCACAGAAGTTGGAAACTCAGAAATTCTGGAAAATACTCAAGCAGCAGTAGTGATACATGAAGCAGAGTTGTGACAGCCTGAATGCTCTAGAGCAGATTCCCTGCATTAGCCTTGTGTCATGACAGACTGGGTAGAATGGCTTCCACTGATTACCTTCCATCTCCTTTATATTGGGTAGATATCAGCCACCTATGAGATACACAGTAAGTATGCATACCCACTGTGAAGGGTAGACAATGGTAAGCATGCCAACACATGAGTGAGCTAAAAGATCTTAGACCAGGGAGAGATTGCATTAGCCAGTAGGAAATAAAGAAAGTCTGTACTCAGGGTAACGGATCCCTTTGATAGAACCTTAATACAAGTGTGCTAAACAAAGATAATCTTCTTGCAAAACAAATATTTATTCTAACATTATTCACCATGATGAAAAATTCTGGCTCATCGTGTATTGATTAAATAAATGTGGCAAAATTCTTCAAGAAATGTTTTCCAGATGTTACAATTATCTTAGTGAGATTATTAAATAATTCCAATAAATATTTGTTATATTATTAGTTCACTGAAAAAGTAGGATGCGAAACTCTTAAAATACAATAAAATCTATGAAAAATTATGCATATGAGGAAAAATTTTAAGAGAATATATGAAGATAATGATCATCATGGATTAATATCCATGTGTTATTTATTTGTTCTTTTCCCTCTAAATGGAAGAAATAAAATTACATGAAAATGTGACTATATTTCTTTCTTGAAGGTGTTCATTGTTATTTACATGAAGTTATGATACATAAATAAAATGTTATAGACATTTATGTAATTTGTTATAAATTACACTAAATACATATTTTATTAATTTTGAGGAAACAGTACATGTACATAGCCAAACAGATTAAAAACTTACAAAATAAAAATATATTTTCACTAATTAAACCTTCCAGAAGTTTCTAAACCATAACCACTTTATCATGCTTCTAGGAACTTTCTATACATGTGAGGGCATATTGATGTATACATGCACAAATGAGAAGATATTAATTGCATTTGTTTTTATTTTGCTAACGTTCTCCTAAAATCAGTATTTCCCTAATTTGCCATTTTAGTGCCTTTTTCTTTTGATCATTCAGAAAGTTTATGGTTCCCTTTAGTATCTTTAATAGTTGTCTTTAAATTTTCATATATTAGATTTCAATCTCTTGTTCTCTGTCAACTTTAGATAGCATGTTTACTAGTTAACTCCTGTTTCCTGGATCTGGTACCCACTTTCTCCACACTGACTTCAGGTTCGTTTTGGTTGTAATTCTGCCTTTACTTTATCACTTGGTTCCGTGGTACTTTTAAATTTTTAAGACCTTCATTGATCAAAATATATATTGAATTAATTTCTGGTTATTAAAAACAAAAAGGAGAAAATGGCATGCTTAGAATTCCTCCAATCTGCTTTCCCTTTTTCACCTTTGAATTCTCGCTAGTTATACAATAATTCTACATTGCAATGGAAATGATGTTTGCACTGTATTCTATAATTCTCACACCTCCTTTGTCTTAAATATCTATTTAAAGGATTTCCTGCTCATGTTTATTTTCAGGCTCAGTTTTCTCATCAATTGTTTTTTTTTTAAATTTTTTCAGAATGCCTTTTGATTCCTTGTACAAAAATGGGGTACAACTTTTCTCTGGTCATCCACTATGTAGAGTCACACCATTCGTGCAATCATACATGTACATAGGGTAATGATGTCTGTCTCATTCCACCATTTTTCATTCCCCCACTCTCTCCCCCTCTCATTTCCCTCTGTGTAATCTAAAGTTCCTCCATTCTTCTCTCAACCCCCACTCCCACAACCTGATTGTATATCGTCATCCACTTATCAGGGAAAACATTTGGCTTTTGGTTTTTTGGGATTGGCTGATTTCAATTAGTTTTTTGAATGAGTTCACACTACTTATTTTTTTGTTGTTGTTGTTAATAAAAGCCCATGGGTTCTATATCCCCAGAGTTCAAAAAACCATATAAAACATTTGGATCACATTTTCTTATTCCAAAGAGACCACTGTTCTGAATGGTTTTCATGTGTTTCTCAAGAAGTTTAAAACTCATAAAATCTGAAACCAGCCTGACTTTCCCCCTTTCAGACATAAATTGAGCATTTTTGCCTGGATTATTTATTCTTCATCATTTATTATTGTTTTTTGCTTCTTATATACCTGTATAACATTTTCCTAAGGTATAATTTCCTTTGTTATTCATCAGATTCAGTTCTCTTTTATTATAACTTTGAAAATTTTTCCAATCCATTTTTACCTTTTACTTCATCTGAGACACTGATTCCATGTCCATTATTGAATTTTATCATAATTCAGATTTATCATTTTCTCTGTAATTTTTAATAAAATTTTCTTTTCTTTTTTCTTTTGTTCAATTTTTCAAAGCTCTTTGTCCTTGACTTTATTTTCTTAGTAATATCTACACTTGTGTTTGTTTTTAATATAATTTTAGTAACAAATTGTTTTGAGTTTTCTCTCCCATTTCTTTCTAAGTATTGCAATCTTCTCATTATTTTTCTTTTTCATCACTCTTGTCTATCTATATCTTGAATTCTTTCAGGGTGACATTAGCTTTTTTAAATTTATTTAATTTTGATTCATTGAACACAAATGGAGTA
>JAJEJO010002972.1:61626-89781 GCA_020662805.1 Glaucomys volans
CACCCCGCATTATGCATCATCATTCACTTATCAGAGAAACCATTTGTCCCTTGGATTTTGGGGATTAGCTAATCTCACTTAGTATAACAGTCTCCAACATCATCCATTTACCTGCAAATGCCATAATTTTATTCTTCTTTATGGCTGAGTAATATTCATTCCATTGTGTATATATACCACAGTTCCTTTATCCATTCATCTATTGAAGGGCATCTAGGTTGGTTCCACAATCTAGCTATTGTGAATTGGGCAGCTATGAACATTGATGTGGTTGCATCACTGTAGTAATCTGATTTTAAGCCCTTTGGGTATAGGCCAAAGAGTGGGATAGCTGGGTCAAATGGTGGATCCATTCCAACTTTTCTAAGGAATCTCCACACTGCTTTCCAGAGTGGCTGCACCAACTTGCAATCCCACCAGCAATGTATGAGTGTACCCTTTTCCCCACATCCTCGCCAACACCTGTTGTTGCCTGTGTTCTTAATAAGAGACATTCTAATTGGGGTAAGATGAAATCTCAAGGTAGTTTTGATTTGCATTTCTCTTATAACGAGGGATGTTGAACATTTTTTCATAAATCTGTTGATTGCTTGAAGATCTTCCTCTGTAAAGTGCCTGTTCATTTCTTTGGCCCATTTATTGATTGGGTTATTAGTATTCTTGGTGTAAAGAATTTTGAGTACTTTGTAGATTCTGAAGATTAGTGCTGTATCTGAAGTGTGTGTGGCAAAGATTTTCTCCCACTCTGAAGGCTCTCTCTTCACATTGCTGATTGTTTCCTTTGCTGAGAAGAAGCTTTTTAGTTTGATCCATCCCAATCATTGATTCCTGGAAGACATTATTTTTTATTACTTTGTTTCAAAAAAGATTGGTTTACCTCATTTTTAGTGATTTTTTTAGTGACAATTTTGCTGATATTTATGATTGTCTCTGTTGAAATTTCTTTGGTCTTATTTTAATTTCCTACCTATGTCTTCATGCCATTCCAATGTTGGATGCATGCCTTCATATTTTTTTTAAAATCTGAGTCATTTTTTCAGATGCAGCAGTTTATTTGAGACTAGTAAAGTATGTAGTGAGATCATCTAAGAAGGGTGCTGAACCACCCTTGTATTGAGCTCTGCTGACACTCCTCTGGAACAACAGAAAGCCTGAAAAACCTCATTTTCCACAATTACTGTTTCTGTGGGATTATTGTTGATGTTGCATATGCTGCAATGTCATCAAATTCAGATGTGATTGTCAACTCAGTTGTGACAAGATTCCTGGAAAGTTGGTTTGTGCACTTGTAATGGTTAAATTTACTTGTCAAATTGGCCTCAGGGTTTCCAAAGTTAGTATTTTTTCTGGGTATGTTCATGAGGGGGTTTCTCAATGAGATGACCATTTGAATTGGTGGGCTCACTAAAACAGATGCTCTTCTGCAATGGAGGTGGGCATCACCCAATTCATTAAAGACCTTAATAGAGAAAAGGTGTTGGAAGAAGGAATTTGCCCTTTGCTCTAGTCTTCTTTTTGGCTGCTGTGACTAAAAGATCTGACCAGAACAATTTTAAAGGAGGGAAAGTTTATTTGAGGGCTCTTGGGTTCAGACGTCTTAGTTCATAGAAGGCTGGCTCCATTCCTTGGGGCTGGAGGTGAGGGAGAGCAACATGGCAGAAGAATGTGATAGAGGGAAGCAGTTCACATGTTACTCAGCAAGCAGAGAGAGAAAAAGAGGTTCCACTTTCCAGATACAAATAGATACCCCGACATCATGTCCCTGATGCCACACCTCCTCCAGCCACACCCCACCTGTCTCCAGTTATCATTCAGTCAATCCCATCAGGGATTAATTGATTAGTTTCACTGATTAGTTTAAGGCTCTAACAACCTAATCTTTTCTCCTCTAAACTTTCTTACATTGTCTCAAACATGAGCTTTTAGGGCACATCTCACATTCAAACCATAACATCCTCTTTCCTCCTCCACTTCTTCTTTTTTTTTATTCATTTAATTTTGATCTATTGAACACAAATGGAGTACAGCTATTGTTTCTCTGGTTGTACACAAATTAGAGTCACACCATCTGTGCATTCATAACCCTCCTTCACTCTTAAGTTGGGGCATCATATCTCATCTTCTCCAGTTCTTGGTTTGAATTTACAATGTGGTTGCTCTGTTTCCCAAGACTTAGATCTCAAACTGAATTACCCCACTGACTCTTTCCTGGGTCACCAGCTTGCAGACATAAACTGAGATGTACAGATCATGGTACATCTCAGCCTCCATGTTGTGTGAACCAATAGACAGACAAACACACACGTATATGTAGTTATTAATAGTATATAGATCTATTTGTATGCACACATTGTTGTGTGTGTGTGTGTGTGTAACAAATACAATGTATGTCTTTATTTGACTCCTTTTCCTCTTTGGCTGTAATTTCCCACATGTACTATACAAGAGGTCAGAAATTCACCCCTCAAAATAATTTACCCAACTATTAAAATCTCTTCTATCTTTCCAAATGCTGTAAGGATATTTCTCTTTTCTCAACATTGTCTCTGTGTATCATCATATTTCACAATATTTGGAACTGATTATTCAGTTTATGGATGGACAGAGTGGTCATGTTCTACTTCCATGATAAAAGGCATTTGTCACTTTTATTTTGTGCTCTTTATTATTTTCAGTTGGGTTTACAGAGGCAAATTGGGGTAAAAATGCATTTCTTTTGTCCAACTTAACTTGAAACTTACATTTTCCTTAAAACTAAGAAAATGTACCTTCAGTAGTAATAAGAATTTTTTTAAAAGTAGGAATTAGGATTGAGTCCTGAATCATTGATGGAATATGTCATCAAATAGGAGGATGTAGTTAGTAGATAGGACAAAACTACAGAAGGAAGAATTATCTAGATTATATATCAAAAGAGGAAGTGCTGATTGGCTGGAGTAGAGTATTTTATAGAGTGATGTGAGGTAGGTTTTGAAGGACAGGTTAAAAGAAGGCCATCGAGAGCATATACTACAGAGTTTTGCTTTATTCTGTGGGAAATGGGGAGGACTGAATGAAAGTCTGTGCATAAAGAATAACACATTCATAGCTCTTCTTCAGAAAGATTAATCTAGGCTTAGTATAACAGATTAAAGGCTAAATGATAAATTGTACACAGGGAATTCTTTTAGGGTGTTACTGGGAAGTTTCTGTATTAGTTTTCTATTTTTCATAATAAATTATGTAAGAGAGTAGCAACTTAAAATAGTTTCTGCAGGGTAGGAGTCAGCACACAGGAGAGAAGAGTAGCTCAGTGCTTTTCTCAGATCTGACAAAGCTACAATCCGGTGATAACTGGGTCTATAGTCTCACCTGTGGCTTGGGCTTCTCTTCTGAGTGCATTCAGGTTCTTTGACAAAATTTTTTTCCTGCACATCTCATGGAACTTGCTCTTCAAGGACATCAAGCCTTTGACTTGAGGGAAACCCAAACCCTCGCTTATGATTAAAACAGGACTTCTAGGAAAATCTCCCTTTTGATTAAATTTAACTGTCTGGGGTCTTGATTGCATCTGTCAAGTTCTTCTGTCCTTGTCTTATAACCTGATCAAGGGGGTGAGAGCTGTACCTTTGCCACATAACTTCATCACAAGCATAATATCAAGGCTGCGGGCATCATAGAACCATCTAGAAACCTGCTTACCATGCTGTCTCAGTGAGAGACGTGGGCAGAACACGCAGAGTGCCTTCACAGACGTGTGCCCTAACAGTTCTGTAACAGAAGCTGGTGTCAAAACCACCAACCAACCCATCGAAGAATTAAAGACAGAGATGAAAACAGAATGGCAGCAGGTACGAGTGTGGTGTTTCATAAGTGGCCCCCATTTATTTTCTGGAAAGGGTGAAATCAGAAAGAGCTTCTCAGAAGAGACATTTCTTGAAGGATGAAAAAGATGTACAAAGTAAACAAACACAGAATAGATGGACAAAACAGGAGGAACCACTGGCCGTGGATAAATATTTTTGATGCCTAAAATATAATATTTATATTAATTGGATAATTTATTCCTTACATATTTTGCATGAATTTTGATTTTTAAAAATATTGCATTTATTTTAGTCTATTTTAATTTTAATTTTTTAATCTATTTATCTATTTTGATTACAGCTTTTTTCCCCCTTTCTTCCTTCCTTCCTTCCTTTCTTTCTTTCTTTCTTTCTTTCTTTCTTTCTTTCTTTCTACTTTCTTTCTCTTTCTTCTTTCTTTCTTTCTTTCTTTCTTTCTTTCTTTCTTTCTTTCTTTCTTTCTTCTTTTTCTTTCTTTTTTGGTGTTGGTAGCATCCTCAAATTTGGCACTTGAGGCAAATGCCCCACTCTCTTGACCGTAGTCCCTGGTGGTGAGCACCAGAGAGCAGAGCTACTGGGGAACTGCAAATGTTTAGGTATGACTGAAGTGTAGGGTAAGAGCAAAAGAATTAGAGAGAAGAAACTAGAATAACTGACCGGAGTGAGATCATGGAAAGTCTTATTTGTCCATGGAGGGAAATCACCCAAGTCTTTCCCTGAGGATCTCAGGGAAGAATTATGGTTTTAAACTAGGCAGTGACCAGATGAGACTGTCATTTAGAAAGATTGTCCTGGTAGAAGTGTCCAGGCTAGTTTCGAAGCTTTGCTATTCTCTGTTAAAGAAGAACAATTGGAAGACTATTGTAGTGGCCGCACGAGACAAGTCATTATAGTGATGTTACCCATAGTATTTGGCTCACTGAAAAGTATTTTAATTTTGGGCTTCCCCAGTAGAAGCTGAATTTCTTTTTGGAGAGCATATTTGATGGGTTTTTTTGATTCTCTAAATGGTAGACCTTTTTTGCTAATGTGATTTTTTTATGGTAATCACATTTACAGCTAAAGCAGGTCTGTAACTATAGGCAGCTTATTTCACCTGAGAAAATGTTTTTGATAAGATACAATGTTCTGATACATGATGCCAGAATTGAGTCTAAGCCCACAGTTTTTATTGCATTTATCTGCAGTGATGTTAGGCTAGGAGTAAAGCAAATGAATTCTCACCATACAAAATTGAACAACCCAGCTTTATAATTGCTTCAGGATAGTCGATTGCCTATTTTGTTTCTGTTCAAAGTACCCAAAGGAAATCTTGCTAAGGCCATTGAAAATATCAGAGTCTGCAGATGGAGATCATAACTATATGGTATTGGCTGTATATTTAATATACAACTAGTGAAAATGATTCAAGGGAGGGAGCCAGGATTACAATTGGATGCTTGATTGGAAGGGCTGATATTAACCAAGAGGCCAATCTATAAAAGACTATTTTACATAGTAAAGAAGTGGCATATTAAAAAAAAAGTATTTACTGCCTTGAAGGATTTTAAATATGTGCAACATAATTGCTGATGGAAACATACAGTTTATTTTATAAGACAATGTTATTTAATGTGTCCAGTACCAGCTCTTACCCCACACATCCATCCTTCGAGTTTTTTCTTCCTTTTAAGTTATTTAACTACACTAGTCTCAGATTGTTTTCTCCTGTGTAGAAAGAAATCGAAGAATCTAGTTTACTTCAGATTTAGGTGTTTGTTTTCAGTTAGAACAGGACTTCAATTATTTAGCATGTCTTATCATATAGAATAAACATCAGTTAACTGGAAAATGTCATGATTGGTTGTTAGAATAGAGTTGTTCATTTTAGGATTGATTAGAAACTTTTAGAAACTGAAAGTTTCCAAGCTTCTCCAGAGCCTTTGGTCTATACTGCAGAGTTCATCCATGGTGAATTTTGTGACTGCTTTGAACATGCATGTGTAGGGTACAGTCCCAAAAGGAAAATTCCCCCAAGACTCAACCCAAGAACAAAGAAGAACAATCTGCAAATCAAAAGCACTGAGATACCACCTCACATCAATTAGGATGGCCATTGCAAAATATCATATTTAACTGTTGGCATGTAGAGAAAATGGGACCCTTGTGCACTGCCGAGGGGACTGTAGATTTCAGCTGCCATTATGGAACATAATACAGAGGTTTCTAAAGAGATTAAAAGTAGAACTACCATGTGAATTTGTGATCACTCTTCTGAGGGAATGCCAAATGGAAATGAAATCTTGACCCTGTGAAGATATTTGCATTCCCCTTTCCACCGCATTGCTATGTACAATGGGCAAGATGTAGAAACAACCCCATGTCTGTTGGTGGATGAATGGAGAGACTATTGTTCATATACACAATCGGAATATTATTCAGCCCTAAAAATGAATAAGATCATGCCATTTGTCACAACATGAACAAATGTGAAAGACATTATTCCAAGTGAAATAAACCAGATACAGAAAAACAAAGAATATGGCATTGTCTTCTATTATTTGTGCAATCTAAAAAATATAAATAAAACATACGGAGATAAAAACAGTGGTTTCCAGGGGTGGCACTGGAGGGAAGTGCCAAAAATAGGGAAATGTAGGTCCTAGGTGCAAAGTGGCAGATGTGAAGGCTGGAGGAGCAAGTCTAGAGATCTGATGTCAAACATGAGGTATGATAAGAAAATTGTGCTGTATTTGGGATTTATGCTAAATGAGTAAATTTTAGCTACTCTTGTCACAAAAGCAATGGATACAAGGATAACTATGTGAGATGATGAATATGTTAATTCAGTTTACTATAGTAACCTTTTTAATTATCTATATGTGTCCCATAACATCAAAATAGTCTATTTAAAAAACTTACAAAGAGGGAGGAGATGCTTCCATATGGGGCGTCATTTCAGCAGTTCCAAAATTGTCTTCCTGGTTCCAGAATACTTCATACTTAAAATCCCACTACACATGACACACTCTTTCATTGCATAACAGAATTTGAAAAACAAGGTTTAAAGCATAAATCTTCCTAAGAGAGTTTACATTTTAATTACATTTTTATTAAAGCAAAAATTACTGGTAGCTGAGCTTTGCCCAGGAGACCACTGTCAGAGAAATGCATTGATAGAGTAAGTTGGAGGAGGTGGTTACAGAGGGAGGGGTAGAGAACAAGGAGACTCACTGGCCACTGTCCCATCCTGGCTTTTTCATTATACTTAACAATAATGACCACAAAATCTGAGTTTTAATTGAAAGTGAAATGCCTTGATTTGCTGAAAACCTAAGACAATACAAAAGTGCAGAAAATTAAATCTTTCTTACAGTGGATTTAGACCCCTCTCTGGAAGCAACCATTGTTAGGAAACATTTAAGTACATTTCCTCAGGAACATTCTCAGAATATACAAGCATATAAGCATGCCTCGTAGGCCAACCTAACATATAATGTGTGCATATGTGTGCATGCGTGTGTGTTTGTGAATTCTCTGGTGCACAAATGGGAGTGGATAATGCATTACCTCCCATAACAATGTGCTTCTTGATCTCTCCTTGTGGGTGTCTGCAGGCCTCTCTTTCCCTGCAGTACCAACAAAGCTGGGCTTCTCAAGCTGAGCACTATGCACCTTTGGGCCAGGCAATTCTGTTTTGCAGGGCAGTCATGCACCTTGTAGAACATTTAACGGTATGCTCTGTGTGCACCCACTCCATTCCAGTAGCATTGCCATGTTTGTCATTTGGGCACAAACAAAATGTCCCCTGGGGTACCGAGGAACTCCTGGTTGAGAAATACCATTTTAGAAGGGAGGGATCCCATTTTAAAGATATAGACTTCCTTTAGATAAATATTGAATAGTTGTTAGTTTTTGAACTCACAAAAAAATCTGCATTAAGCATTGCAAATTCATGACTTTGAGTAGAAGTATAAACCTATCAGTAGAATAATTCCTCCCTGAATTCCCCTATCAAAGGGAAAGTATATTTGACATTGGTACAGACACTCTTGGTTCATAGATACTCTGCACCTCTGCTTTAGAACCAGTCTGCCAGAATCATTTGCTGATCTCAGGGTGGAGAGGAGGACAAGAGAATTCTCAATAAATGTTGAAATCATACATTCACCAACTCTAAAGACGATGACGGCAGCAGTGCAGCCATCATGGCCTTGACCAAGGCTATCCCAGAGGAGAAGGTAACATGCCAGATGTTTAGATCTCAAGGTAAAAGGGAAGAGAGAGAGAGAGAGGTGGCGAAGTGGGAGGTGATGGGAAAGCAAACATTTATTACGCATCTCCTCTGTCCAGGTGCTGCGATGTGCACTTTACATCCATTAGCTCCGGTGTGCCAGGAATTACCATCCTGGCCCCTGCAGGCACTGGCTCAGGCCTCTGGGCACAAGCCCAAACCAGGTGAGCAGGCGTGTTTAAAAACTGAGCACTGCCAACATCAATGCAGGTGCTGTCTCCCCTGTGCAAAGGCAAGAGACACCTCCTAACAGCCCGGAGATGGTCTCTGCTGCATAGCTGGTGTCTTTCGCTGACATAGCTCATTCTCCCAGCCCCTCCAAGGCTTTTATGATAGATGTTTAAAATATGTATTAAGCCAAAAGCCACGAACACTGGATAAAAGGCTGGATTGGTCCACAGTCATGGTTTGCTTGGCTCCTACAGTGTTATAAAAAAACAAAATTGAGCCGACACTTAAAACTCAGGAGATGTCATATAAAATCTTGAGTTGTGTTTTTTCTTTAAAAAAGATGAAGATCTCTGACACTGGACAGGCATTCCACCTGACAGTAATTGGCATGGGTGGGATGGTTAGCATGTGCCTCTTGAGATAGGGCATGTGCTCTTCCACTTGTCCTGTGTCCCCTGCTCCCTGTGGCCTCTCCGGTGCACTGTATTGGCTCAGCCATTGCTGAAACTGTGTCTTCCAGTGGAGAAACTTCTTGTTGTCCATATTCTCAAATCATGGGGAAATGAAGGCTCGCCTGGAGATGCGTGTCCAGCTCCTAGGAGGAGTGAAGCCAAGCAGAGCCAAGCAGTTCTTAACAATGACTGCACATTAGAATTATCTAAAAGTGATTTTTTTAAAGGATGAATGCCTAGGCCTCACACCCTCACCTTCATTGATTTGAGACAAATCCTGGACATCAATAGTTTTTAAGTGCTCCCAAATGTAAATAGAGAAATTATTGGCACATCGAAGTACTAACCCAGATCACTGCTTGTATAACCTGTTACCTTTCAGTTGAGGAATCCCTTCCCCAAGCCAACCACTTTTACCACACTGCTTATACAACCTGTAAAAAAGTCGTCTAGTTCAACTCAGTAAAGTGCATGTTCAAAGCGGAGCAAGCTACGGGGCGTAAGAGTCACTAATAGACTCTGGTAGTTTCTGGCTCACCTGGAGTTTGAGGTCACTGCTCCTCTTTCCGCACCATTTAACTGACTAACCCAATCCACCCTATCTTCAACACACCAGATCTATTCCTCTTGCTGTGTGCATTGCTTCTGCTCTTCACTGTTACGGTTTGCAAATGAATGACTTGGATTTCAGAGAGTTCCATCAACTTAGTGAAGATCATGTTTATGGTAAGAGGCAAACCTGGGACTTGACTCAAATCTTCCTTATTGCAAAAACCTCATGCTCTTTCCACCCTACCAATTTGTTCTGCAATATCATTCCCTCTTATTTCTGAAAGTCTTTTGACTGAAGTCAAAGCCTTTTATTTCACAAAGAGAAAGAGCTTGAGGGAAATTGCCCCTGGAGAGAGCAAAGTGATGAAACCAAGCCAGGATGACATATAAATGACTAATTGCAGATCCTTTCATGATACTGGATTGGGATTAAATATGATAACACTACTTTTGTCTGGTAATATGAGTTTCACACATTCATTGGGGAACAAATTTGGAAAATAGAGAAAAATAGAAGGAAGACATTTTAAGTTACCAGAGAATTACTACTCTTAAAAAATGCTCAATATTTTGATCTGGTTTCTTCTGCCTTTTTTCTTATCCACTTATCTCCAAATCATGATCATATGGTAGATACAATTTTCTCTCCAAAATCATCACCTAATATTATATACAATTTTACCAATTCATTGAAAATTCTCTGAAAGATTTCTAATGGCTGTGAAATACCTTGGTGTGAATAACAGCTATAATTTATTTAGCCAATATTGCCCATGATGCTAGAGATAAATTTTGAAAGATGTGAGGGTATTTTACAAATGGACAAAAGAATACCAGGGCTTCTGTGCCCGCTCTGTATCAATATTCACTGACCTGGGTTGCTTCCCAAGAACCACAGCTGTAGCTATTCTTTGCTCATGGTTGATTATTTGATTTGGATTTGAACTGAATCTTTGGAGAGTTTGGATTATGCCAATCTTTCAAGGGAGGGGAATTGAATTGAGAATAGAGAAAAGGAGGAAACAGCATCAAACAGGCATGATTTTATCAAGTTAGAAATGCATAGATGCTTTTTCTTACTGTTGAAAACAAGTAAAGATGACAGTCAGAACTCTCTAACACGGCTCTCTTCGTATGTGGAAGACACATATGGTATTTGAATGTCTTCTTGAACTAGCACCATAATTAAATATGAGATTTTTAAACCACCTCTTCTAAGGATTATTTATTGGACACACATTAAACATGAAACATGAAGGATATGATGATGGGCAGGAGAGACACAAAATTTTCTCTCTGGTAGCTTTGGAAGATAAATAACAATATTTGTAATCCTATTTTCTCATTTATAAAATAAAAAAATTACATCCACTTTCAGAGATAAAGCATTATTTTCTCGCTTCATTCACCAATTCAAGAAATATTTATTAGATGCCTACTGTATTTTGTGCCCTTTGCTACCTGTTGCTGATTCAAAGCCACGTTATTACACAGAACTCTGAGTATAATCAGAGTAGACAATAGAAATATAATTGACAGTAAAACACAGTGATTTGCCATTATGGAAGTAGGCTCAGGACAATTAGGGTCATATGAGGAAGTCCCTGTTTTCCTGAGGAGGAACAGAAAGTCTGGGAAAGTGTAGCCGGGAGGCCAGGACACATGAGTAAGAGCTTTCCATGCAGAGAATCTGGGGAGGGCCATGGGGCATATACATCAGCGTAGTGGTAGGCAGGAACATGCTGTATTCAAGAAATGATTAGCATATGGAAGATTTCTGTGTGACAAATAATCATACATGAAAGTATATAATTTCAAGTAGTCACAGGAACTATGAAAATCATTCTTAAAGACACCTAAGCCAGTCTGCTCTCTATCACAATAAAAAATACCTGAGATAATCCACTTGTGAAGAGAAAAGGTTTAGTTTGGCTCCTAGTTTTGGAGGTTTCAGTTGTGATCAGTTGGTCCAATGCTTTAGGTAGGGCAACATGTCATGGTGGAGGTGCATGATGTAACAAAACTATTCATCACATTGCCAGTAAGCAAAAGAGAGAAAGAAGAGTGGGGTTCCCAATCTCCTTCAAGGGCACACCCCCAGTGACCTAACGACATGCCCCTAGGCCTTACCTCTGAAAGGGTCTGCCATCTTCCAATAGTTCCACCAAGCCTTTAACACAGACCTTTGGGGTCACTTAACATCAAACCATAGTTTGACTTCCCTGGGGAGGGTGATATTGGTTCTATGTGCAAAACATATCTGACAGAATATTGGAAAATGGCAATTTGGTAAAATTTATGTCATATGGCTCAATCATGATGCTAAGGTAGAAAAGTTTGAATTAGAGAACTGACTCAAGTCAAGTTAGCCAATGATCTTAGGCCATGATCAGAAGAATTTAGTGAGGTCTTCAATTACACTTAACATTGACTGATCTGGTCTTTAAGCCCTGTTATTTGCACTGGATCTAGATCTTAGTTCCTTATTTACTGTTTTTCTTGCAAAGTGACCTCAGGAATTTTCTACCAGTCCTTTTCTTTTTAGAACTGTTCTTTTCCTATTTCCATAACTACCATGTTGTTCCTAGTCTCATCACACACACTGCCTCTTGGCAATTGATTTTAGGGAAGCACATAATCCAAGGTATGTCAATCATACTTCCACTCACTTCAGGCCATGAGTTATTAGTCTACATAAGCTCAGAGTTTTCTCCAAGAGTTTCTTTTCTGATCATTTTTCTTTATTTATAATTGCAAAGAACATATGCTACATTATTGGTGATACAGGGTGCCAGTAACATATGCTTATTGATACCAACAACTTCTGTTGCAGAGAAATGGTATAGGATCTCCTGAAGCTTCATAGTTGTGCCTGAGCTTTACCTGGAACAATCTTAGTGCATATGTGGAAGAGAAATGTCCAGAGAAGATGTCACCCACCTTTTCACCACAAAGCATACTATAGTTTAGCATGAAGGAGTGAAAATAAGGTATGAGATAATCCTTTCTGGTCCAAGGAGGTGGAACAGGAAGGCTGAATGTCATGGGTCAGGTCTGTATCCTGACTTTCACAAACTAGGATCACCAATATCCACCAAAGGCCTTGGACCACAGTTTGACCAAGACTATTCAATTATACATACTCCTCACCAGGTCCTAGTTCTTTCTTCATTGAAATCCACAGCTTGGCACCTTGAATACAGGGCTGCTATTCTGTCTGGGTCACTTTGTCTTCCCAATGTGGTCATATTGACTATAGTTCTTTCTGTTTTTTACCAATGTCTGTTTTTTTGTGGTGAGTAGTCAAATCTTGTTTGTTGACATTCCCAAGTCAGATCTCTGGCCAAGGACACCATCAACAGGACTACCTTGGTTCATTTCAAAATGTCTTTTTACACAAGCCTTGATGAAATTGGAAAACATGTGAAGTTCACAGAGCCTCAGTTTCCCTCTGTGGATGAGTAATAGATTCTACATTTCAGACTTGCCATGAGTATGAAATAAGATAATTTGTGTAAACAAACCACTACAGTTCCTGGCACTTATTTAAACTTCATTTAGTATTAGTGGTATTATTATAAGGATTAATTATTCAAGAATCTGAATGGGAAAAGAAAGGTTTCTAAAGTTAAGTGGATTTTGGACGATAGTTTTAACTTTTTGGAGACTTGAGACGCAGTTTAAATTATTAAAGAGTGGGGAAAGTCCTGCACATATCTAACACAAAATCTTTTAAACTAATTAGACACACAATCATTTGGGGCTTTTTCTGCATTATACTTGTTAACATCTATTCTTGCCGCCCATCACAAACAAGCATTTTATTAATTCATGGAATAACAGTTCAAATTCTCCTTTCAGAAGTAGTAATGTCAAGACACTATCACAGATAGAAAGACAAGTACTGCACCACCTCTCTCAAATGTGGAATCAAGAAGTGGAGATCTCACAGGAGTTGAATGGAATGGTGGCCATCAGAAGCTGGGTAGAGTTGTGGGGAGGTAAGACTGGGGAAAGGATGATTGGTGGGTACTAAGTTGCAGTTAGATAGGAAAAAGAAGTTCTTGTGTGTTATTGTGTGCTATCGCACAGTAGGATGACTGTAGGTCAATAATGAACTGCACTTTTTAACAATCCCACTTCTCAGGGAATGAGAAGGTGGTCTGACTACACCATTTGTCCTGTTTTTTGTTCATGTTGGGTCCATGTCCTCACATGGACTATAGGAATTATTTCCTTAGATAAAAGTGATATTTTCTCTACACAAGGTATATAAGGAGTTTTGTTTCCTTCTAGATCTTCCATTTCATCCAGAGAACCCCAAAAGTCCCAGGAAAGAGACTCCATCATTGAGTTTTTGCATGTACTATTTGCATTATTAAAATGAGCTGTGGATTTCAGCTGTGGAACCGGTGAGGGGTATGTATAATTGAATAGTCTTGGTCAAACTGGGGTCTGGCCAAACATTCTCTCATTTCTGGTTCTATAAGGGGTCTCTGGAGAAGTTCTTACTACTTGAAAGCAATTTCCACTTGCTGTTCAGTGTGTTTAGGTGCCAGTCCTGTGATCCTGGAAGCGAGCAATTCAGTTTTCATGAGATGGGACAGTTCCTGGAAGGTGTAAGACAAGGTCTGAGGACTCCTAGGCACCGTTTCAAGGACATGAATCAGGATGCTGCAAATCTTCTGGCAAATCTGGCCTCAGGCTTGAAGGGTGATGAGATAGGTTAGGTAAATTTAGGGCTAGTAAACCAGTATTACTAGTTTTTAGATGAACACTCCTTAAATTATTAACATGCTGAGCAAGGACCTGACTCAAAGTTTAAGGCAATAAAGGCAGCAGGCACAAATCAAAAGAAGAAATGCCAAGCTTTTTACTGCTTTCAGTAACTTCTTGGACATCTGCAGGTCTAGGTAGAGTCACTGCTTCAGCAAAGGTAGTCATTCGAAATTCCTGTTACAGTCTGACTCCAGAACTCGTATTATATGGCACCAGTTATTGTTATACATCATTTCTAAGAATAGCATGAGGAAAAGGTGATATGTAATATAAAACTCTTTAACAGTGATTGCCTTTTATATGAGTTGGTGCTTATTACCTGGACTAGGTTATTTTGAAACACCTAACGATTTTCCTAAAAGCACTTTGATCAACTAGAATGAGTCACCACGAGTCATGTGTTAGGAGTACCCACCTATATTTCAACAAGGATAGTTATAAAATGCCTTAAAAGGCAACACGACGGAACATCTTTGTGGTTCTTTCTTGATGTCCCTCAACTGGAGGTGGGAGGAGCTGTAATTATTCCTTTTGAAACTCAATTCTTGTTATAAAGATTAAAAAAAGAATATACAACTATATACATTTGGAAAATATTCATACAAAGAAAACAGAAGAAAGTAACAGGAATCTTCCAGTAAATGGATTCATGAAATTGTGATTGATTTTTTTCTTCTTTCTATGTAATTTGAAAGACTCCAAATGACCATTTTATTCTTTATAATTTCAAACCAAATGATATAATTATTTAAAATGTAATTTCAAAAGCCATTTAAGTCACTTAGTACACCAGTGTGATATTTTGGCTAGCACTTTTTCCTAAAATCAGGAAAACTGTGCAATTCTTAAATATGTGGTTTATCCTGGATAGTCTACATGTTCTTTCTGTATCTGTTTTCTCCAACTATTGGATCAGCAAGACGATTTACCCATTTTTTGACTAGCATATAATTCTTCCTTCCTAATAATGCCCTCCTGACCCTTTAGGAAATCGTCCATTATGTATAGTCTTGGTAGGAGGTGGGACTGCCCTTTGATTCATTCTTTTACCCATATTCTGATACTTTAAAACTTCCTCCTCACTCCACCATTTTAAAATCTGTTTTACATTGATTTTCCCCATTATTATTTTAAATGTTAAGAACACAACCTGAGATCTACCCAGTTAATGGATTTTTAAGTGCACAATACAGTATGGCTGACTATGGGTGCCATGCCGTACAGCACATCTCTAAGCTTATGCCTCTTGTTTGACAGCAGGCCCATCATTTAGTGACTCCCCATTTCCCCCTTTCTCTATCCCTTGACAACCACTATTCCATGCCTTGATTTTATGAATGTTCTTAGGTATCTCATTTGAGTAAAATTGTGTAGTATTTGTCTTTCTGGAACTGGCTTATTACATCTAGTGTAATGTCCTCAGTGTTCATCTCTGTTGTCATATATCACAGAATTCTGTTTTTTAAAAATAAATCTAAATAGTATTCCATTGTATGTTTATACTATATTTTTCACATCCCTTCATAATCATGAGCATTTAGATCATTTCTGTATCTTGACTATTAAGAATAATGTTGCAATAAACAACAGTATTAAGATCTTTCTGAGACTCTGATTTCAATTCTTTTTCTAATTTTTTTATTTTTACAGACTGCATTTTGATTTTTTTGTACACAAATGGGGTAGAATTTTTCATTTCTATGCATGACATAAATTCATACCATTCATGTAATCATACATGTACATTGGGCAATGATGTCTGCCTTATTCCACCATCTTTCATAACCTTGCCCCCGCTCCTTCCTCTCATTTCCCTCTATGTAATCTAAAGTTCCTCCATTCTTCTTTCACCCCACATGCCCCTACCCCCATTCTGTATCATCATCTATTTATCAGGGAAAACATTCAGCCTTTGGTTTTTAGGGATTGGCTTATTTCACTTAGCATGATATTCTCCAATTCCATCCATTTATCTGGAAATGCCATAATATTATTCTTCTTTATGGCTGAATAATATCCCATTGTGTATATATATCACAGTTTCTTTATTCATTCATCTGTTGAAGGGCATCTAGGTTGGTTCTACAATCTAGCTATTGTGAATTGAGCTGCTATAAACAATGATGTGGCTGTGTTACTGTAGTATGCTAATTTCAGGTCTTTTGGATATTAGGATAAATACTGAGAAGTGACATTGCTGGATCATATGGTAGTTCTATTTTTAATTTTTTTAAAAAAATTCCACATTGTTTTCCATATAGTTTGCACTACTTGGTATTCCCATCAACAGTGCAGTGGTTCAAATTTGTCTAGCATTATAATAATTTGGTTTTCTTGGAAATAGCCGTACTGATAGATATGAAGTGGTATCTCATTGTAGTTTCAATTTGTATTTCCCGGATGGTTAGTGACATTGACCATTTTATACCAGTTTTGTTCATCTCATTAGATTCTGAAAAAGTGTTTGATGAAATTCAACAACTGTTCATGATAAAAAAATTCTCAATAAAATAGAAGAGAATAAAATCCATATATGAAAAGTCCACAGCTAACATTATACTCAGGAGTGAAAAACTGAAACTTTTTCCTCTAAGATCAGGGAAAAGACAAGGGTATCCATTCTTGCCACTTCATTCAACTTGGTAATGAAGTTCCCAGCCAGAGCAATTAGGGAAGAAAAATAAAAGACATTCACATTGGAAAAGAAAAAGAATTAAAATTATCCCTGTTTAGAGATGACATGATCTTATATGCAGAAATTCCTAAAGACTCTACTAAAAATAACGGTTAGAACTAATAAATGAATTTGATTAAGTTTCATAATATAAAATCAACATACAGAAATTAGTTCTGTCCTCTAACAGTGAAATATCTGAAAAGAAAATTAGGAAAATAATCCCATATACTATACTACCTAAAAGAATAAAATGCTTAAATTCCTTTAGCTAAGGATTTTTAACTAAGACCTTTAACTAAGGTCTTATGTATTGAAAACTACACAAAATTGATGAAAAAAATGAAATAGGATGCAAACAAATGGAAATCATCCATTTTATTTTCATAAGTTGTACTATTGAGGTTTTAGATCTTGACCCAGAGGTTCTAGAAAAAGTGTCACTTGGAAATAATTTCACTTCCAGCTGGTCAGCTTTTCCCTGCTGTGAAATGACTGCTATGTTTTAGCCTAATGTTTTGGAGTTTGTTTTTTTTGAGTTTTGTTCCTTTATAAGCCTGGTCCTTCAAGTTTCCATCAATTTTGTAAGTTCCTCCTTAACTTTACAGTAAATTCCTCCCATTGAGTTTACCCAGGATCAGTGTCTATTGCTTAGACAGACCCCAGATCATGCACGCATTGACAACCATCCTACGTGGTAACCACTGGAAAATATTTCCTTTCGACTCAATAAAATTTAACTGTGAAGCAAGTTTAGTGTCTAGACAAAATTAAAAATTAAAAGCTAAATTTGATAACATGTCGAGAATATAACAAAAACATCAATGACTACAGTATCTCCATTGAAAGACGAAAGATATTTTAATGCCATAAACACATTTGAGACTCTAGTGTGAATTGAGAATTAATTCTCATATGACCACAGATGGGTGGACTCGGGGATAAAAAGTCATTTTCCAATCTGAAGATTTCAGCCTATTGTGGAATCCTTAATTATCTCATGCTCCTGAATTTTCACAGAATCCTAGACATAGTTTTTTCTTTCTTTTCCTCTTTCCTTTTCTGGTTGTTACTCTGATTATTCTTTAAAACCTTTTGTTGAGGAGAACATATTTCTTGGCCAGTTTAAGCTACTCTCAAAGTTCTGAAGATAACCTCCCTGTCCCTCCATTCCGTTGTAATTAAAATCTTTCTGAAGTGGTGCATTGGATTTGTAATAACTCTCATGAGGTCAGAGCCAAACAGAAGACCTAAGTCATCAGCCCATTTCCTATGGTCTTTTACATAATGACATTCCCAGTGCTAGACACTCAGATCCTTAATGCAGCTGTGATTCAGTGAAGCAAGTGTTTCCTTCTAGGCTCCCGAAGAAATCAAAGGAGCTTTTCAAAGGAGAAGCAGACATCATTGGCTTGAGTTCTGTCCTGAAGAGATATTTTGTCCTCTCTGGCTTTATTTGCTTACTTAGTGGGTTAACCAGGATAACATATTTGACTTGCAAATATATTTCTTCAAAAGAATACATCATCCCCCATCCCTTCAAAAACAGGTAGGGCAGGAGGCTGCAGATCATGTGAGAAGGCAGGGGATGCTGTGTTTGCTTCACCCTGTACTGGCCACTGGCCCACCTTCCTCCCAACCAATACCTGGGGTGAGAATGCAAGGAGATACTGCCAGGTTTCCTGCCATGGAGCTGCAGCAGGAGGATGACACGGTGCTTCCAGGACTCCAGAGAAACTAAGAGCCTCTGCTTCCTTTTCAAACCCCAGGGAGATCACCACCTCACAGAGCTGATCAGTTCCAGGGATAAAAACTTACCTTCTTACTTATTTCTGGTCATACCAGTTCTCTTCTACAAACCTAGGCAGTGTCTCCTCACTCCCTTATGTCAGGCAACAGCTTTATTACTGAACTTCAACAGTGGTGGTGTAACTGTCTCTTGTCTGTCTCCATTTTTTTTTTTTTTTTTTTTTTGCTTTCAGCTGCAGATGAGCTTTTCAAGCAGACCATTCTCTTCCCTGCCTGGTTCCACTGTGCGCTTCTTCAGAGCTGCTTTGCGTGTTTTATGGTTAATGATTTCTCACCTCAATTTTTGCTTACCTGTAAAGTGACACTTCCCACATGGCCCCTTTTTAGGTATAATTTTTCATTTTTTTTTTTTTTCACTTTCTGCCCTTCCTATGTGCCAGCTATTATAAGCACTAGATGATGTCCACAACAGTAATGAAGTCACACACATGGTTTCTGTCCTCAAAGCTTACAGTCCAATAGAGAAATAAAGAAGCAATCACAATTGCCTATGATAAGTGGTGATGGTAAACAGGAGTGCCAGGGGAATAATAGCTGGTGTCCTCAAAGCACCTTTCTGAGCTGGTGCTGTCTTCCTGGATCAAGCTAGAACTACTCACATGTGGTGTGACTGAGTGCAGAGTGCAGTGTTTCCTTCTAGGTGAATGCAAAGCCAACAAGCAAAACCAGAATGGAGATGGGTGAAGAAAGTTTCAGATTTTCAGTGACTAATGAGTGCACTGGAGAGAATTCTCAAAACAGTGCCTCCTCAAGCAAAGTAGGGGGCTTCCACTGGGAAAACTACACATATTCGTAAAGGAAGGACTCATCATATATGCAGAGATGGGCACATTCCTCAGCACGTGCCTGGAGGTCATAAACCAAAATGGTAGACCAGAACCCCTGGATGGGGAATTTAGCATTATAATGAGCAAAGTTTATTGTAGGTCACCTAAAAGAGTGAGGCAGAGTGACTCAGTGAGATTGACTGGCTTTTTATAAATTTCTCAGAAGGACCCAACTTTGAAGGAGCATTTATTGACATTTAAAGGGGCAACAGCTTTGCCCCATGTAATCATATGTGACTGCCTTTGCAAAACGTCGTCTGCCTAGTGACTAACAGTAAGAGTCAGCTAGGTGAAGCAGGTATATACAATAAGTCAAGGGAACAAATTTTCTTCTTCTCTTTCTCCTCCTCCTCCTCCTTCTTCTTTTTCTTGTCATTTGTATGGTGAATTCATACACATGAAATTTTTAGAAAGTAGAAAAAATAAAGGAGAAAAAAACCCATTTATCTTAAGTCCAACTATCCAAATATCATTAACCATTAACATTATGGCTTACCATTAATATAAATCCTTTTCCTAATTTTTGGTGTGTACAGGCAGGGCGGGGCTGATGGGATTTAGAGCAAAGCTGGGTTTTACATTCTTTCGGATTACCTACTATATATACAATTTTGAATACTGTGATATATTCCCTTAAAATTGTACCATAGGCTTTGTTTCACTCCATTAAAGCTTTCAAAAACATCATTTGAATGGCTCATTTGGTTTTTCTACGTGAATCCCTCTGGTTTCTCCCACTTGTGTGGTCTCCCAATAACCTCTCTTGTTCATGCCCCAAACCACACCTGCTTTCTTAGCACTTCCCTGGAATTGATAATATCTGTCACATGCGTAATCAGCATCATTTGTGTGAATTGAGAATAACCCAGTGCCCCCAGATAGTTAGATCAAACATGCTTAAAAAGAGGACATGCCAGGTATCATCTCTCACTGCCTTTGGGAATCTGTCCCATGAATGGTACATGTTCCTAACTGATCTATTGATTGATGTTCCATTAGAACATAAACATGAATCAGAAGTTAACACACTTTGGCCAAATCTACTCTGAACCTTATTTGACTACTTTCATTGGGTAACATCTAAGTACCTCACACTGTGAATTATTGATTTTGCCAGTCGTCATTTGTCCTGGAACTTTCCCTTTAGTCAGGGTTGGGTAAGGTTAGGACATGATGTGCCAGGCATTTGATATGCTTCCTTTCTTGCTAAAATAGTTAATTCAGTGGCAGCTACTCCCACAAATCCATGCATTCAAGTTATAAATATATCTGTACTCCCTAGTCTCATCAGCATCATCAACATTATTAACCTTATCACCATTACTGATATCATTCATGGCAATCATTGTACTTAGTGAGTTTTATTTGTACTAATTCCACAAATTTGAACAAAAGGTCCAGCTAGTAAATGACTAGGCTGATGATTGAAACTGATTTTATTGATTCTAGCATTTAAGTTCAGAAGACAAGGAATATGAGAAAGTACGTGTGTCTGTGTGTGTGTGAGGGGGGTGCATTAGAGAGAGAGAGGAGAGAAGAGGAAACTGAGAGAAGTATAAATGGGAAAAGAAAAAACTAGGTAATATCTTCACTTTAGAAGGCTTTGAGATAGATCATTAGACTTTACCTTCTTTCAAGAAGGACATCAAGCAACAGAGAACCCAAACACTTTTATGGAAAAGAAGGATGCATCTCATTTACTATCATGGATTGTATTTATATATGAATAATACTGTCATATGGGTTGTTTTCTTCTCTGAACTCCATGTGAGTCTTTCTGAGCTCTTCCATTCTAACTTCACTTAGTCTAAGAGTCAAAGACAAGTTAAAGGTGATGCTTCCAGGCTTAGAGGAATAATACCATAGACAATGTGCTTATGGGTTTTACTATGATTTGAATATCTCTTTCAAAATTTATGTTGAAATTTAATTATCATTATAATAGTATTAAGAAGTGGGACCTTTAAGTGGTGATTATATGATGGGATGAATGCTGTAGTCTTTTGTGGAACAGTTATGGTGGAAATGGGCTCCTGGTGAAAGGATAAGTTAGACCCCATCCTCTATCTCTCTCACTTGCTCTTCTGCCTTGCACCATGTAATGAAGCAACCGGAGGCCTTTGCCAGATGTTGGCATCATTCTCTTAGACTTCCCAAACTCCAGATCCATAAATACGTAAACTTACTTTCGTATAAAGTATGTAGTCTGTAGTATTCTCTCTAGTGGCAGAAGAAAGACTAAGATAGGCATAGCCATATACCTATTTGTAGGTCTAGGCACATACTCTTATTTGCTTTTTCTATTTCTCTTCTTTATTCTGTCTTTCCTCTATCTCTATCCTGACACTAAACATAGTACAGAAAACATACAGATGTTTAATGTATGAGTTTGGGGACAGGCAGTTTTTAAGAGACCCTCCATAATCTGTCTCCTGGTGTCCATGTCCTTGCATAACCTCCTCCCCTTGAGTGTAGACAGGATTGGAGACTTGTTACTACTCAGTTGAATAAGGCAAAGGTGATGGGGTATAGCTTTTGTGAAATGTTATTATATGTGTCATTCTATCTTGCTAGCAGATGCATTCTTGAGACTCTCCTTATTGACTGGATGAAGTACAGTTGGAGAAATCTTGATGATAAGGGACTGTGGGAAACCTCTAGGAGGTAGGGCAACCTCCAGCCAGCAGTCAGAAAGAAGCTGGGGTCTCAGTGTTACACTCTCAAAGAAACATCTTCTGAGAACCTGAGTGGGGTTGGAAGTGAATTCTTTCCCACTCCAGCCTGCAGATGAGAATGCAGCCCACTGGACACCTAGGTCATAATCTCCTGAAGTCTTAAGCCAAGAATCAGGCTAAGCTGTCTCCCAAATACCATAGAAAGTGTGAGATGATAAAAATGTTCTTCACAGCTGCTCAGTCTGTGATGATTTGTTATGTATCTAGAGAGAATTGAAGGACATTGAGTGCAATCCACCTTCTCTGCTTTTCCTTCCACTAATTTATTTTGGTAGAAGTCAAAGGCCCTCATACCACCAATGCAATGGATCTTTTGGTCTTTATTTCACAGGTTGTCTCAGTGACATTTCTACCAACACCATTTGAAAGTTTCTACTTCGGTGCTTAACTAGCAGCACGAAATAGAACCAATGTGGAATTTTTTTCAAAACAAACATGGCCAGACTTTCTTAGGGGTATTGATTCATATCTGAGAGGCTAGAAGTGAGACTGAGTATACACATCTTAAAAGAAAGCATAAGTGATTATAGTGTAGGTCCCTTCTGTCCTTTACTAAATTCTTAGTCATAGCCATAAGCTCCTCTTGTTCTCTTGTTTAACTACAGTGTTTTATGCATACATCTTTCACTTGTTCTTATCATGTTGAATTAAAATATTTTTGTGACTGCCTTTCCCTATTAAATGCCTGGAGGGCAGAGTCTGGGTTTATTTCCTTTTCATTTGAGTCTGCATTTTTTTTTTTTATATTCCCAGTGCCATGAATTGGGGTTTGGCATATAGAAATTGCACAACTCAACTGAACTTTTGTTGAACTTACTGACAGTGGGTACAAGTGCAATGTGTTTGAAGCATGTTGAGCTCCTTTTAAACCTTGAAACTTGGGATATGGTACACATTGGAAGAGATGGAGATGAAGAGATAATGGATAGTGTAAGGAAATTTCTCCTGGTTGCACCAATGTGCAGTTTTGGTTGGAACCACTCTGGGTGTGGCCTGGAATTTATTTAACTTTTCTGACTGGCATTGAGGGCTTGGTAAAAGCAGTTCATTACTATTTTATAAGTTATCTTTCATTTTTAAGTCCCAACCTTGTTCAAGTTATTTTAGCTCTGTTTTCATGTAGTCTTCCTATTGCTATAGAATAAATCAGTCTGGTGGAAATGAGGCAGGGGTTGTGTGTTTTGGGGGAGACTACCAGGGAGAAAAATCACATGAAGTCAAATGAATTCGGTCACATATTTGGAACCCACACTAAATTCCCCTGTATCAAATTCCATCTTGCTCTGCATTCCATTCTCTGAACTATCCATTGGAATGAAATTTCTAAGAAATATGAAGGGAGCCAAGTATGATTGGGGTTAGGGCAGTCTTGCAAATTTCTCTTAATGGTTGTCAACCGGAGCAAGTCAAGGCCTGAATTTGTCCTCTTCCTTTATCTTTAAAGCACATTGCATTTACGATAATTAGAGGATATCTTGTATGTTTTCCTTTGATGTTTTCCTAGCTTGTGGAAGAAGACTACTTTGCACAAAGAAAGCCAGGAACAGTAATACTGTGTGATTACTTTCTTTATTCTTTTTCCCGTCTTGAGATACAAATGAAGTTCAGGCTCTGGGAACATCAGATCTGAGTCTTGTTGTCAGCTCTGGAATGACATCACTTACTTTGGCACAGAGAGAACCCCAACTTGCAGACCACTATTTGTGGGATGAAAGTTAAACCTCAGGATGACACTGAGAGCAAAACAAAGGCAATATGGTGAAGTAAAACAAAATAGACTCTGTGTTTGATTTCTAAAACGCTGTAAGATTTGGGCTTGTGAATCTCTGTTTGTGGAGAAATATTGCCCGTTGATTCAGGCAGATATTTAGGATAGACATATGCACCCGAGGATGGCAGATGTGTTTGATGAGGCCAGATGCACAAAAGCAGACACGTGTGTACATCTTCCTAGCCAAAGACGTGAAAGGAAGAAGTGAAAGGTGAAAATAAATGACAGGTAAATGTGGGTGGGGACCAAGATGCCACCGGTATTCAGACACAGGGGAAATACAGCTGTTCCTTGAGTCTTAGACCACACAATCCACCTGTAGTAGATAAAAGGTAAATTTAGATTCCTCTTCTATGCTTCTGTACTGCTAATAGTCATCAGTTGCTACTTCTTTTGTTAAACTTATTGTTTTACTTTAGGAATAACATTTTATAACCATTTGAAAAATAACAAAAAATTTTCAACCCGAATACCTGTCTGTGCTTGTGTTGAACCAGAAAACATGAATAACAAGAACCCAGCAAAAGCTGTGTGGACCACGCTTTCACCCTTGACTGCGTCCTTGTTTTCTCTCTGCTCAAATGAAGATCTGATCAATTTTTTACACACCATAAGCAATGCAGGGAAGAAGAGGAGAATTTAATTTATATGTACAAACCCATGAATGAGTCATGTGCAATGTCTCTTCCCACCTCCAAGCCCCATTCCTGGCCCTGCCAATTGGAGAAAAAGAACAGCATAAAAAATTGACCATTTAGAAACCCAGGAATGAGAACACTGGTTACAAACTGCTAATGTAACAATTCACAACAACAAAGACCCTCCCAGTCCATCCAAGAAGAGCAGGAGGGAGTATGCCCTGATTTCCAAGCAGTCTGATGGAAACATAATTCCTTTTCTTACATGGGATGATCAAAAGTGTCCATAAATAAAGATATGCCTTCTTTGAATTAAACATGAAAATTCATCAGCACATGTGTGGTACTGGCAGTGACAGTTGTCTGTAAAAGTATGAGGTTTTCATTGTCATTCTAGATGCTATATTTCTTTGAAATAAAAGTCCCAGAACAAAATAATTGGGCTTTTAGAAGCAGTGGAAGAGGAAAAGGAAGGGAGAACATGGAATAGAGATGGGTGCTTTTTAACTGAGATATCCCATTGGAGAAATCAGAGAACTATTTTTCTAGCACTGATGTGGTAAGTTTGGGTCCTGACCCCAGAGATTCCGGGGGTCAATTGTCCTGGGCTGGAGCCCCAGGATCAGCATTTTCCAAGGTTCCCCAGGTGATTCTAATGTGCAGCTAAGTTTACAAACCCAGGAAGAAAAGAACCAAAGAGGCACAGATGTAAAACACTGTTGGTACTGTAATGAGGTAACTTCCTATGGCAAGACGGACTTAACTGGGAGTTTAAGTTGAATTGGGCAAACAATTCCAATCAACCTACAGTTCTGTGTTCTCGTTCTGTACTAACCAAGCACAGTTTGGTTGTAATTTGACTTCTCATCTTGATCTTGCTACAGTGTAAGATCAGTTTTTTCCCGTTAACACCAGAGTTTTGGTTTATGAGATAATCACATGTCTAATTGCATATGAATCAATAAAATGACTTCTTAAATTAACTTTGGTCTCATCCAGGATTGATTAGGAGAATTAATCTCCCAAATCTGCTTAGTTCTGAAGCCCTGAAAGCTTAGGGTTTTAAAGCTGTGGGCCAGATTAGAACTGCAAGAATAAACTGAAGAGCGGCAGAATGTGATTGAGGCCTTTGATTTTCTTTTAATGACAAGCAATGGGAATATTATCAATTCTATGAATAAAATACTATCTTGACAGACCCAAGATTTCTTGGACAATTCTTCATAGATTTTGGCAAATTTTTTTCCCAGTAGAATGGCACACACCTGTAATTCCAGTGACACTGGAGGCTGAAGCAGGAGGATCACAAGTTTGAGATCAGCCTTAACAACTTAGAGAGGCCCTCAGCAACACAGCAAGATCCTTCCTCAAAAAGAAAGAAATGGAAAGGGTGGGGAATGGAGCTTAGAGGTAAAGTGCCCTGGGTTCAATCCCGAGCACTGCTCCCTCACCCCAAGAAAAGGATTTGGCCAATTTTTGATAAAATGGATGAATTACTGGTCTTTTCAAAAGAAACATTTTGCATTCAAGTCATTCTGAGATTGATCTTAGCTTGTATCACCATTTCAGGTAAAGTGAAATGGTCACGATGCTCAGCAAGGTTTGATGATGCAGTGTGATCTTACACATGCCAATTGTTTACTTTGGGTGTCCATTTTCCTTAATGCAAAATACGAGAGTAGGATGATGTGGAAATATCTCTAGATTCCTTCTAGCTCTAGAAAAATATACACATATGCAAATGTGGTCTGTTTTTTTTAATACACATTTCTACTTAGAACTACTCTAGGTTTATAGAAAAATTTAGATAATAGTACTATTGATTGCACATACTGTTAACATCTCCCATTAGTATGTGCACTTATTATAATTAATAAACAAATGTTGATGCATTATCACTAACCAAAGTCAATACTTTATTCAGATTTGCTCAGTTTTTGCCTAAGATTCTTTTTGTATTCCAGGATTACCCCGAGATACCGCATTACATATGGTGTCTTCAGGCTCCTCTTGGACATATGTTTCTCAGTTCTCCTTGATTTTGATGACCTTGGTAGATTATTGATCATGTATTTTGCAGAATATCCTTGAATTTTTTTTTTTTTATTATGCTAGGCTAATGGGCTTTTGAGTGAAGACCACAAGAACAGAGTCGAGTCTATCACATCGTGTCAAGGGATCATCTAGCTAAGGTCCTGTTTGTCAACACTTTCTCCACCAAAAAATTATTCTTCCTCCCTTCTCATGATAGATGTCCCTATAAAAGGAAGTCACAGTCTAATAGCCCAACCTAAGCATAGGAGCTATGCTCCACCTCCTGGAGAGCGGAGTAACCAGGGAATAATTATGAGTGGTTGGGAATTCTTCTGTAAGTAGCGTCTGCCTCTCCCTGTTTATTTATCATTTATTTATACCAGCATGGACTCATGGACATTTATTTTATACTTTGAGCTGTAATTCAACACTATGTTGTTTGTTTATTTTGCAGTCCAAGTGTTTCAATATTTGTCTACTGGGAGCTCTTTCAGTTGGCTCCTGTGTCTCTTCACATGTCCTCTTATTTTCTTTTCCTTTTTTCCTTGTGGTGCTGGGGATGGAACCAGGACCTAATGTCCACTAGGCAAGTGCTCCTCCACTGGACTAGCCCCAGTCCCAGGTCCTCACCATGGACCACCGTGTATGTGTGTATGTGTTTGGTTTTTGGCATGCCCTCTGTTTCAGGACATGGCTGTATATTTCCAGCCCTGTTTTAGGGGTGACTGTTTCTCCAAGGAACACTGGTGTTATTTACTAGTGAGTGGTCAGGATCTGGGTTCTAACTGAACTCCTTGCTGTTGAGCTACCATTGCTTCTAGGCATGCTTAGCCAACAGACCAAGGGAATGTGTGTCTGTGGAGACTAACATGTGTCTGTACAAATATCTGTAAATATTTCTATATGCAGCCATCTGTATCTACATTACTCTACATGTAAATTCATACTGATGTCTATAACTCTAATCCCTTACAACATAGATCATTCCAGACTTTTCCAGGTATCTATAACCTCCACTCCAACAGTGAGAAACCTGCCTCCCACCATCTGCCATCTGTTTAATTGTACAACTAGGGAATGCATATACAGAGGTACCAGAGATGTTAGCCCATACCCCATGAGAACAACCTCACCAACTAGAGTACGGTGCTTATGCACAATTTCTTTGGCCTTGACACTTGCAGACTCTGTTCATTTCCAAAGTGACCTAGATTAGCACCTTCCCTGCTCCACCATCTTGCCAGTGAGTTTTTTCCATCTTTTTCACATATATTAGATTGTGTTTTGTCACATTCTGCATCCCATCTTATGATCCTTTCAACTTCTAACATTATTTTTTTAAATTTGAGTTCATTAAGGTTTAGTTTTTGAAGTATTTTGATTACTACTTTTGTAGGCTATTACTTGCAGTTCAGTGATTCATCAGTAAATAAAAATCATGTACATGAACACTTTTGACTTATGGTCTGATGGTCTTCCAGAGGATCATACATTGTAGAAATGCAGTCTGAAAGATTAATTCACATACATATATGTGAATGTATAAATAGACACACACACACGTACACAGAGGAGAGAGAGAGAGAGAGAGAGAGAGAGAGAGAGAGAGAGAGAGA
>JAJEJO010002972.1:89791-109550 GCA_020662805.1 Glaucomys volans
GAGAGAGAGAGAGAGAGAGAGAGAGAGAGAGAGAGAGAGAGAGATGCTGCCTTCACAGTCCTATGGTCAGGGTTCTTGGTTGCAGGTAATAGACCAAAGATGCAAGGCAATGACTACTCAATAAGAGTATGGGGGAAAGAAAGAATTCAAAACTGAAATCATCCACATTGGAGGCACAGATGTTGTTCCTTCTTTATTTGTTTTGAAACTAATGAAATATGTCTAGCATATTTGTAAATAGAAAAAGAAGTACAATAATACCCTAGGTACCAACCACTGAGATTTAACAGTTATCCTCATTGTGCCTAAAATTTGCATCATCAGTCCTTTTCCTTTCAAAAATTTTTTTTTCTTAGATACTTTAAAGCAAATACCAGATGAAAAGTCATCATTATATCTACCAAAATTAGCAATAATTTCTTAATATGCCTAATGGTGCCTGAACTCTGATTGTCTGAAAAGTACTTCTGGACCTGGCTTGTCTGGCTTCTGAGGCAAACAAGATTTCATTACTTTCGTGTGTCACCACTTTTAATTTTTTCACTCAGGGCCATGTCCTTCCCACTTTAATTTTCATGCCCTTGTCCCTGCTTGACCCTGGAGTGGATCATGTGTCATGCCAGACTCATCACGAGGTGCATTTGTCTGTTCGGGGGTCATTTAACGTGTCTCTTTTGCTTCCTGGGTAGTTACACATGGCAGCAAACTTTGGTCAGTTCAGATTCAGCTTCTCGAGAGTTCTTCATGGTGGGCATGTGGTGCTTCACTGGGCATCACTCCGGGAGGCCAACAAGCTCTAATTCTCCCCACCTTTTCTGCTGCCAAGATCCATCATGGGTTCCCATGGCAACAATTTGATCACCACAATGTAGTTCTCATGAAGTTTCCATCTGATGGTTTCACCCAGTGATGATTATTGCCTCAATCATTTTAGGCATTGCAAAATGGTGACTTTCCCATGTTGTCATTCTTCCACATTTGGAATAGGAATTAGAATTCCTATTTCAAGAATACATTTCCTGCCCCATCCATGACTCCTTGGTTATCTTGGTTAATACAGGTTCCATAGAAAAGGCAAGATTAACACTAAACTCTTTTCTTTTATTTGCCAATATTAAGAGAAAGGAATTGGTGGTCTAATTTCTTCATGACATTCACTGAGATGTTTGTTATGTAAATATTCAGGTGTGTTTGCATGTATTTTCATTAATTTATTGTACTATCTCTTGTTAGTTTAATTTGAACTCATGTTTTTAATAATATTTTATACATTTGAACCATTTCTATATATTTTTCTTTTTGATACTATATATATACATTTGAACCATTTCTATATATTTTTCTTCTTGACTTTGGTCCTTGGGCAATTTTGATGTGGTACACTAGACTATGTAAGTCTTCCTTGTTTGGAGCATAAGAAAAAAAAAGGTTCTCCAGCCTTATCTTCCAGGAGTCCTGGTTTTATTAAAACTAATATTTAGGGTCCACAGCAAAATGATAGTCTCATTACTTTGGGGCTATAAAGTGCATATTTTATAATAGCAAATATCATGATTGTGTACTGATGTTTCTGATTTGGAATTCTATTACAAATACTCTTTAAGTATACCCATGTATTTCTTTTATCTTACTTTGAAAAGCTTGATTTCCAGTAACATTAACAAAATTACTTACTTGCATTGCTCTAAAACATATAAAACAATTTTGAAATAATAGTATGAACACTGCTTCAAACAATTAGATTACTAACTGTGTTTCAAGACTTCCTTTCACTATTGTTCTCTGAATAGTAGCTGCAGAGGATGTACCATCAAAATACTGTTTTAAAGTCACTTGAATTCCAATCTCTGTGATTATGCCATCAACTTCATACACAGCTCTGTACATTCACAACAGTTTTATAGTTGAATGAATCAATATTGTCTTTTATTGTTTTGGATTTTGACTTAAAATTACAAAAGCATTCTTCCGCAGTTATTCAATGTATTTACTCAAGTGTCTTACTGCGATTTCAGCTTTCACATTTAAGTCTCTTCTTCATCTAGTTTCTTTCTAGCTTCCAATGTAAAGTATAAGCATGATTTTTTTTTTTTTTCTTAATGAATGGCTATTGCTTTCAACACCTCCCCCTATTGTGGGTTGAGTGATGTCACCTAAAAACAGGGGTTGAAAAACCTAAACCTCGGTATTTCTGATGTGACCTTCTTTTTGGCATAGGGACTTTAAAGAGGAAATCAAGTTAAAATGAAGTAATTAAAGGAAGCACTAAGCCCACGTGACTGATATCCATATGAAACAGGAAAATTTGGATGCAGAGAGGATATACTAAAAGGAACGAGTTAGTTGAGAGAGAAGGGGAGCTGGTCATCTGCAAACCAAGGATCGAGGACCCCTGGAGCTAGGACAGGGGCCTGGAAGAGTTTCTCCCTAGTGCCATCAGAGGGTTCATGTGCCTGCCATCACTTTGATTTTGAACTTCTGGCCTGCAGGACCATGAGAGAGTAGCTACCCAGTGTGTGGCACTTTTTAATTGCATCACTAGGAAACGAACACACCCGAGTGATCTGAGGCGCCATCTTTGTCATATACCATATTGTTTTCAATATGCTACTTGAGAATACTTGTGAACTTTGTGTTTTGCTCCATTTGTGTTTTCTGCCTACTCATGTGTCAATAACACAGTGTTTTACTTGAAGATGGTCTACACCGTGTTTTAGCCTCTGGTAGAGTTCTGCTACCCCTTTGGTCTTTTTCTTTTTGTAGTTTAATTTCATACTCTTTCTTGTTTACCATATGAGTTTTTAAAAACTGTTTATTTCAGGAAAAATATTTTTGGGGATTGCAACATTTCTATTTTAACTCAATCACACCAGCCTTTCAATCAGTTCCCCAAGCCCTGTGTCCCTTATTTAGGGTCTCTCTGTTGTCTGGACTTCAGAAATGATTCCAGTTGATATTGAAATATTTTCTCTACAAAGATTGAAAATTCCTTGGATGCAAGGGTTCTCCTAAAAGTTTTTCCTACCCCTAGAACTTTTTTAGACACATACCTAATCTTGAGACTTAAATGATAATTATATGTTAAACAGAATCAAGTTGTGCATATGCCCATTTTAAAGTTATGAAAGAAGAATCAATGGCTTCTAATTTATAGTTCTGAATGACATGACTTAGGTGGAGAAATGATGGCTAGATGTGCAATCTTATAACATAGCTTCTAATATTCTATCTCTGCCCCTCTATCAATCTACCTATCTATATCTACCTACCTACCTACCTACCTACCTACCTACCTCTTTAACTCTTATTCCAAATCATAAAAATTAACACAGTTAATAACTTTAAGATCAGCTTCCTACATTTTAAAAATCTATGATTCGAAAGCCTCCCTCAGCAGATGGTCTTGAGGATGAGATGATCCTGGCTTCCTTCCGGGTGTGAGGTCTTCTCCAGGATCTGTTCTCTGCCCTAGCACCTGCCTCCCTTCTTCCTGCTCCTCCCCAGGTTCCATCAACCCAATGAGGATGGACTTGCTCCTCCTCAGGGCCACATTCATTCCTACCCTTCCCCTGCTGCTACTGTCCCTGCATTTCTGCTCAGCCTGCTCTGGGACCTCCTGAAGTCACAAGCTCAAAGGCTCATCCTTAAGCAGCCTTTACTAGTCACCAAACAGTGGCCTGTTTTCCCAGTCACTCTTGAATCCTTACCCTTCCATAGGTTTCTTCATAGCACTTATTTATACCTGGAATTTCATTGCATATTTATTATTTTACTTGTTATCTCTCTCACTAGCCTCTAGGCTACCTGAAGTCAAAGAGATTGTCTCCTTCAGTTTGATAGTCCTTAGTTTGTAACGATGTATTGGGTGCTCAATAAATATTTCCCCTTTAATATTCTGTTTATTTATTTAATTATTTATTTCATTTGGTACCGGGGGTTGAACTCAGGGACACTCATCTATACACCCAGTCATTTATGTATTTATTTATTTTAAATTTTGAAGTAGTGTCTTGCTAAACTGCCCAGGTTGAACTTAAACTTAGAATTCTCCTCCCTCAGCCTCCCAAGTTGCTGGAATTCGAGGCATGCACCACCATTCCTGGCACAATAAGTATTTCTTAAATGCATAAATAAATGACAACGTATGGATGGAACGCTTGGCACACAACAATAATTGAGTGAGTGATACTGTCCTTTTTTATTTATCTTACAACAGTGACTTTTGGAGCTTCAGGAGATACTTGTTAATCTTGTTCTATTCCTTCTGCACACCACCACATCCTGAACTCTAGTTAATACAAATTTAAATGATTGCATTTCATTTGCTGAATTGCATATTTTACGTGTTTTCCTGAGCTCAGGTTATTCTGCACTTGAATTGACAGGAGGTCATAACATTTTAAAATGCCCCTTCCTTGCCATTAGTCATGCTGATTTCTCAGGTTCTGGGTATGCTCATGTGTCCAATTAAATTTGGGCTGTTTGCTCTCCAGGTGCCAGCAGAAACGCTATGTCTCTGCGTTTGCTCTTCACAGTTGGATCTCCAGCCTATGACAGTGTCTCTCTTAGTAGTCATTTTGCCAGTTGGGACTTAATGGTACCTTTAACTACAATGGAAGAAATTCAGGCTGTCTTGACTTCCCTATTCTTCATGTGGAAATGTACTAGTATTACTGATTTTCTTTAAGATTTTGCAGTGCAATGGTCTAAAATTGAGGTAGGGAATTGCCTGTCCTACTGAAAGTTTAGGAAAGTCTGCAAGTTGGCAAAGTTCTAACCAAGCTTGACGTTTCTCTGAATCATCAAGGCCTCAGCAGTCAGGACCAGGAGAAGACATGGGATTCAGCATCCATGGTCCTGGCCCTTTTGACAGACATGAGAGGGTCTAATCACCAATGGAGGGTGCTTAAAATGCAGAGGAGCAAGGCAAGTGCCAAAAGACAGAGAAAGGATGTGCTGTTCATTAGGTATAAATTGCACACATGACGCTAAGCTGAGGGCTAGGTCAGAAGCACTGAAGTAGCTTTCAGAGCAATAAATGGTGGCAATTCTAATGAAATGCTGGCTTAGGCATATGCCATACTTTTCCCCTTTAACCCTCCTGGGCTTTGTTTCGGATTGTGGTTTCTAAACTCCAGACATTCAGGTAGATGATTTTTCTGCTTTGCCTGTATCTGGGTGCCTCTTGGAGGATTATTTATTAGTATTCTTTTTCTAAAATCTACTATTATGGTTTGAAAGTGCATGTCCCTCTGGGTTCATATGTTGAAACCCAACCAACAGTGTGATGGAGGTAGGTACTTTTGAAGGTAAATAGAGGATTAGCACAGATTAGTGACTTTATAAAAGCAGTCCCAGAGAGCTGCCCTGACCATGCACCATGTGAGGACCAGCTGAGGAGATGGCTGTCAAAGCCCCAGGAAGCAGCCCTCAAAGACCCAATTTGCCAGTATATTTATCTTGGACTTTCCAGCCTTCAGAACTGCCAGAAATAATTTATAATTCTTTTTTAAATTGCCCAGTTTAAGATGTTCTAGTAGCCCAAATGAACTAAGACATTAACATATATTTTTAAATGTATTTCAATTTATTGTAAAAGAAAATGTCATACAACCTCCTACTCATTCTTTTCTTGTCACAGAAAGTAATTATTAATTAAACATTTTAACATGCAAAATTATGCCACATGATACTGATGGCCTGAGTCCCTACCTGACTTTTAGAAGGTCTGGAATGTTTAACTTCAAATTAGTCCAATGGCAGATGTGGGCTTTCATTTCTTGTCTGACTTATTATGAATTCAATTTGGGTCTTGGCCCCAAATTGTCTCTGTCTTTATATTTATAGTATAGGGATGTCTGTCACCCCTTATTAGTTGCTAGAAACTCCCTTAGTTGATTCTATGAATTAGTTTGAGCTCCATTTTGGATAAGGTGGGGGCTGTCTGGTTAGAGGTATGGAAATATGTCCAATGTTCTCTCAGACAATGCAAAAGTACCCCCCATCCCCACCCACTAGGGTTATCTTCTTCTTTTCCGTCTTGAAGATTTAATTTCCCAGCCAAAGCTAGGCATTTTGGAATCTTCTCATCTTATAGACAGATGAGAAAATAGGGGGAGGGGGAATAAAAGGAAGAAATAAACTCATTTTTACAATGCTGTCAATGAGGCAAATATAGTTTTACCTGTTTTATAATTTAATACTTTAAAACTATGCATTGTAATCCCCATTTACAGCTAAGTAGAATATGCTAAAGAGATTGCGGAAATTTACAAAGGTAATGCATGGTCAAGGCTGAGCTGCAACCAGTTCTTTTGGAGAACACAGTGTGTGCTTCTCCCAGTCAAAATCCTGTAAAGGAGAGCCCACTGGCATTTCAAAGATATGATATGCAGAGTTGATAATCCCTCTTAAACTGACAAAAACTCAATCATTTTTGTGATTCAAATAGCTGCAAAATATATATGTTTCTGATTCTAGTTGCACTTAAGGTATAAAAAGACTATTTTCAAAGAGCCATTTAATGTTCAAGAGCCTTACAAATAGGATCAGGTGACTCATGGTGGCTGAGAAGATCTATTTCTTGTTTCAGTCTTAAATGTGCTGAAATGATATCCAATTCATAATGCTACTATTGATATGCCCAGAGGGTAGAATCCTGTGACTACTTAATCTCATGTTCCCTCAGAGCAGAGCACTGCATAATCTTTCATTGTGTGAGGGCACCATAATTCATTCCAGCATTTCTCTCTCTTTGATAGTTAGGTTGTTTCCATTTCTTGGCTATATGAAAAATCATTTTATTATTAGTTTTAAGTCCAATTTGATAGGCATAGGTGATATTTTATTTTTAAGTGAAACATTTTATTGTTCAAGAGTTTAAAGGTATGAATATCAGATTTTTTTTGAATTTTCAGTTTATGTGTGTTTTGGATGATTCTATTGGTAAGGTTACCTCTTTGTCACTGATTTACAAGTTCACTGAAGACATAGACCTTGTTTGTACTGTTTGCACTGTATCTCCAGTTTCCAGAACAGAGCCATGTACAAAAGTAGGTATTAAATAAGAAAGGTCCCTTGCTACTCCCCTGAGAGTTGATAATCCACCTTAAACTGACAAAAACTGAATCATCTTTGTGATTAAAATAGCTGTGAAATATGTTTCTGATTCTATGTTAATAATAACATTCCTTAGAGTGAGAAAAATCACAAAAGCTAGTGCAAGATTTCAATGGCAAGTGCCTCTTTCACGTCCAGGAAGGCCATCCTGAGTATAGGTTGGGATCCCCACGTGGATCTTACATGGAACATGTGAACATGAATGTCCTTCTTCTCACTGCCAATCTTTAACTCAAATGTTAAGAAGAATTTATGTCCAACAACTCCCACTTTGGACTTTCAAGTTTTGAGGGTCAAGATTCTCCAGAGAACTGAGAAACGAGGAAATGAATAAATATTTGTTTAAAAATGAAATTCAAATTACCAGAAAGAAATTGTATAAATTATGGAGAAACAATTTTGAGAAATGTCATATAGATCAATCATTTATAACAAGAATGTAAAAAGCATATGAATGCTTACATGGTGATCGAATTAAGCTAAACCTTTCGACTTTGAAAGTTTTCTTACATAATACAATTAGAAATCTTAAAACATCTGTATGCACTGCCCCCTCCATACAGTTTACATATACCATAGAATTAAAAAAAAACAAACAAACTTTTTTTTGACCCTTCAAAGAAAATGCTTAGACATGAGGTGTCTTTCTTTCTTGCAACTTTTTCTATGAATCAACCACTATGTTCAAGCATTCATGAGCTCAGATAATTTTCTGAGATAGCTATTTTTGTTATCCCACATGGCAGATGTAGCAACTGAGACACAGAGAAGTTAAATTACCTGCCTACAGACAGGTCCTGAGAGGAGGAGGCAGGAATTTAACACACGGAGTCTTACTCAGAGGCTGAATGCATAACTGGTAAACTCAAGTGCATAATCCAAGGATTTGAACCCTTTGACCTATATATTTCCACTTTCTTCCTCTTGGAAAAAAAACACCTTCTTGTTTTAGTATGTCCTGGGTGCAAATCCAAATAATTTGTCTTATATACTGTCATTTGGACTTCAAAACAACCTCACAAAAGACACACTCTTACTGTCATTTCCTATTTACAAAGAAGAAACTGAGACAAACTGATGTCAAGTAATGTCAATCTAAATTATGTGTTTATAACAAGAAGTCCAGACCTGATCCAGGCACTGAGGGATTGCAACTCTCACCCCTGACACCATCACATCCTCTACCTCTCTCACCCTCCATGGCCATTTTCCTTTAACACCTTCTTCTCCTCCTATTCTTTTCCTCCACTCTTGTTCATATCTCCCCACCTTTTCCTCTTCTGTCAAACATCATATCCAACATTGTTCTTCAACTCTTTGGTGTTGAATTCATAATATATTTTTGCTTTGCTCAATTATTAAATATTCTTCTACATCATTATTTTTAATAATCATAAACTATTAATCAATGTGGGCAAACCATAAAATTTATTCTCTCTAACATTGATCATATTTCCATATTAGTGTACAAGTTCTCTGAATAAAACAAGTATATTAATCCTTTAGATGTTTTATACTATTAAACACATTTCTGAAGCATTTTCCAGCAACATTTACTGAAGATCTTTTATTTTCTTATTGCAGTTCTGATTTTTTATTTTCTAAATTTCCTTAAAAGTAAGGATGTGATTAAGAAACCTAAATTCCACTGATAATCTATGACCTCAGAGGAGCTCTTACTTTGAAATATAAATGTGAATCAATAAACAAACAGCAACTGAAATCAAGAGGGTTAATAATAATGTTTAGTGAGAGTGTAGAGTGATAGGAGAAACAGGATTTAGGAATAAGATCGATATCTTAAGACCCAATAATAGAAGGAGACTAAGAGGAGAAATCTAGAAGTTGTATCCTGGAATGTAAGAGAAGAGTCTTTAAGAGTAGCCAGTTAATGAGAATGATTTACTGAGAAGACAGTGAGAAGGGAAATAATCTGATGACTAAATACTTCTACTGACATGGTAGTTGGCTGTGTTTTTTGTGTAAGCTATTATTGTGGAGAGATACAAAGCAATACTAATGTCATGTAATGGGTGCAGGGGTGCGGAGAGAGGAACAGAGATGAACAAACTCTATACCTTATGCAACCTTTTCCAGAGTGCAGGTTGTGGAAGGGAGTAGAGAAATGGAATGCTTCCAAAGAGGACCTTTGCTTCTCTCAGGCTATAAGAAAATTGAGAATTGAAACGTTGACAAAAAGAATGCAAAATGATTACATGAATGGTATGAATGTACATCATGCACAACCATAGAAATGAAAATTTGTACCCCATTTGTGTACATTGAATCAAAACGAAGTCTGTAAAAATTTTAAAAAATAAAAAAAACAAATAAATGCAAATTTTTGTTTTAATTCATAAAAAATTTTTAAAAAGAATGCAAAAAAAAAAATGAATAAACAAAAAGTTTGGAGCCCTAGATTTAAAATTTAATATTTAAAACATCCTGAAAGAGAGAAGAAACTTACAGGTGGTAATTTATCATTTACTGGTAGGAAAGACTATCAATTTTAAGGAATAGGTGGGAACAAATAAAAATAGTAGCAGATACAGGAACAAAGAAGAATGTGAATTTAAAAGTAGACTGTGAGGGTGCTTTAGTTCCTGTCTGATATGTTCTTCTTTCCCTGGGAAGCATGGAAATGATATGCTGAGAGAGTTCCCACCTACACATGTGTATGTAGGTATGAGTGTGTGAAAAACTGGGAAAGAACACCGTGATAAGGAAAAAGTAGAGATTTGAGAAATATATTTCTCAAGAACAAAAGTAAAATGTGTTGAGCATTGAATTTTTAGAGAATAAAATAAGTATTAATCTGTATATTAATGAAAATGTTAAGTTATACATCAGCAGAAATTATTTTAAAATATCAAACTAAAGTAACATGCACCTTGGTGAATTATTATTGAAAAACATTATGTTCCTAGAAAATGAAGAAGTGGGTCACTATGAAGATTAAATAACAGCAAAAACAAAACAAAAAACTTCTGAGCAGTGTGGCAAACACACAAAAGCACCCATGCATTCACATACACTTCGATGCCTATGTTTTCGATTGGGAATGGCAGTAACTCCAAAGTACATCCTGTGAAGTGGTGTTAAGAAAGTTAAATACATTTTAAGGAATCTTGTATACTCCTAAAGAAAAGTGGACAATTTTATAGGAAAAGAAATGTAAGATAAGTTGACATAGCATTTAGAAAACAAAACACAAAATAATGCCATAGAAAAATTCTGAAAAGTTTTGAAGAAATGGCTTTCAAAAATGGATTATCTTCACATACAAACACGACTGTCAGGGTGAGTGTAACAGTTACCAACTTCTACCATACTGCTGCGTAACAAAAAAAGCACACAAGTCTTGTCTATCTACAGCAGGTTGGCTGGGATCTACTGATGTAAGATGGTCTGACAGAGGCATCTCCATTGAAAACACCTTGGCTAGCTTATGAATCTGAGGGTTGGATAAGGGGTTAGTGAGCTAGCCAAACTCAGCTGTGTAGTTTTGCTATGCTCCAAGTGTTCCATCCTTTACCGGGGATCAGCTGGCTAGCCCAGGAAATGTTTCTTTTGGAAATGGCAGAAGTGAAAGAAAGAAAACATAATAGTTCATGTCTCTTTAAAGCATTTGGTATCTGCTAACATTTTGTTGGCCAAACCAAATCAAATGACTCAGCCTTATATCAAGAGGCAGATAAATAAACTTTCAATAATAAGTTGAATAATTGAAATTATTAATGTAATTAAAAGAGTAAATTTCTTCAAACATTAGGAGGAATTTATATTTAAGATAATTATTTAACAATGTGGAGAAAAAGCAAAGCAACCCAAGTTCTTTCTTGGGAAGCTGGAATAATACTGATACTAATTCTGATAATGGTAGTTCACATGGTCACCTACACACTACACAAATTATGGATAGAGCACAGGGGCTGACATGAATTTCATTGATCTCAATTATAAATACTGATACCAACTTCCTAAATAAAATGTAAATAACTTGAGTCTAGAATTGAGCCAAAAATTATCAGTGTGTTTACTTTAAAATAACAAATACTTCAAAATTAGAAATCTAAATGTATGGATACATTATTTCAGTAGATTTATGAAGCAATAAACTAAACAAAGTTTGACTAATAAATATAATTGAAATAAAAACAACAGAATATAAAATACCAAGGTAGAAATAATCAATGAATGAGGTATCAGTTGAAAGATTGAATTAAGGAACATTTCCAATAGGAAAAAGGAAAGTTGTTATGGTTTGAATGGGAGGTGTCCCCCAAAAGACACAGTGCTTCCTGGTTCAGAGGGCTGGTTCAGAGTGCTTCCTGATTCGGAGGAGAAAGGATTGGAAGTCTTAACCCAATCAGTGATTTAATCCCCGGATAAGGATTAACTGAGTGGCAAATGAAGTGGTAGGGTGTGGCTGGAGGAGATAGGAATTGGGAGTGTGACTTGGGGGCATATATTTTGTATCTGGAGAGTAGAGACTCTTTCTCTCAGCTTCCTGATGATGTGAGCTACTTCCCTCTGCCACACTCTTCCACCATGAAGTTCAGTGTTCAGCCTCACCTAGAGCCCTGAGGTATGGAGCTGGCCTTCCATGCAGTAAGCTTTTCCTCCTCTACAGTTGTTGCTGGATGGGACATTTAATCACAGCAGTGAAAAAAGCTGACTAAACCAAAAGTGTAAAACAAAATTAAAGCAATATATAGATACAATAGTGCAAACATCTGTTAAACAGCATCTCAGATGAAAATAAGAACTGACATACTATGGGAGGTACTTGAAAAATAATGGCGGCATTATTGGAAATGCTGCCTGGGCATTCCTCTGGCTCCATTTTATAATAGTCTGGGAGGTTTCTGAAAATTTAGATAAGGAAGACTCTATGTAACTGTTTCATTAAAAATGAAATTCAAGGAAATCAATACGCAAAATGCCAGTGTGCAATAAACAAATCAAAATGGTTATCGGATACTACCATTTCCTAAGTCTCTAAACCTAAATAATTTTTATCTTTCAACAACTAGGAAAATTGATCAAAGAATATACATTTAGCTTTTTTTTTTGTTTACTAATAAATTTATATCATAATGAAAGATTTTTTAAAGATTTTCACATATGCAAATTAAATCTACCTTCTGGGGTGAAAGCATTCATGGCGGCTTCACATTTCATAGAAAATGGGATAACTTCTATCAAATTCTAAGGAACAGAATATGTTACCCGAAATTTTGATATCCAACCAAGATATGGTCAAATAGGACAATAGCTATGCAGGGGAAATGACAGATAATCTTGAAAATATTCAGAGAAGGTAGTACCCATAAGTCTGCCTAGGGAAAAAAGAATATATAAATATGTATATTAAAAACTAATTAACAGGTGGGTTCAAACAAAGACCTTATGGTGGGAACATACTTAGAAAATTCATGAAATGTACAAATACGTAAGACTGGGAAGTAGGGCATAATGTAAAGGCTAGAAAATTTGAAACAAATTCTACGCATTAAAACATACAGAGAAGGGACAAAAGGTATGAGAAAATATGTGTCTAATTGTTTAATATTTGATAGAAAGGAATCATTAAAGGTTTCTACATTGAAAATGTACTTAAGTACATCATGACTTTGACTTCTTAATATTTTAATATTTTTCCTTAACTCAGAAGAATTCAATATTTCATAATTTTAAAATCAAATTTGCTCTCTTGTATTTTATACTTTGTATAATGTGCAGTTTTATTAATACAACAATAAAGATGCTATGTTTGACAAATTAAATGCAAATAATCAAATGTAAATCAATAAATAAGAAGTAAAGGAAATTAACCAAGGAGATTAAATATATATTAAATAAACTTTAGCATATGTATTAGTAGCTATTTTAGTCTGTTTTCTGTTACAATAACTGAATATCACAGAATGGGTCATTTATAAAAAAAAAAAAGAATGCTTACTTAGCTCATAGTTCTGTTCATTCAAGAACATGGTACCAACTCTTGTTTGGCACCTGGTGGGGGCCTCCATGCTGGGCCAAGACACTGAAGAGGGCATCACATGGTGAGACAGCAAACTTGACAACTCTGGTCTCTCTTCCTCTTTTTGTAAAGCCACTAATGCAATCATGAGGGTCTGACCCTTCTGACCTCATAGTTTACTTATCTGCTTAAGACCCTACCTCCAGACACCATAATACATAGCTTTGAACATAAAGTTTGTTGTTGTTGTTTTGTTTTGTTTTGGTGGTACTGGGGATTGAACCCAGGGCCTTGTGCATGCTAGGCAAGCACTCTACCAACTGAGCTATATCCCCAGCCCCGATGAACATTAAGTTTTAACATGAGCTTTGGGTGGGATAAACATTCAGTTCATAGCTGTCATCAATAAGGAAACATAATGAAGAAAAGTTGCATTTCTAAAAATAACTAAAAATCATAATGTTCCTGGGGCAAACTTGACAAAATTTTCCAAATTTATATGAAGAAATCCTCAAAATCTACAGAGAGCCATGAAAGACGACTCCAACAAATGGAGAGACATGCATTAATTCCTGACTGTACAAATTTAATATTTATTGTAAAGATGTTATTTTCTTGTAATGATTAATTAACATGAAGCACTGTCAATGAAATCCTGATAGATCATTAAGACACAATGGAAAATACAGATACCAATTTAAATATATGCTGACTTTTAGTATATAATATAGATCATATTTTCTATCAGGTAAAATGAGAATTCCTCAAAAATTTTAGAAGAAGCTAAAAATCTAAAACATTGAATTTCTAAATAATTTCTTACAGTGCATTCTAGAAGCGTTGAAATATTAAAATATAATAGTGATACCGTAAAATACCGACATGAAACATGGGTGCCTATTTTATCATCTGGGAACATAGAAGACCTTCTAAACAGCATAAAATATAAAAGCTATTTTTTAAGAAGATAAAAATTATAACCCATATTTTTAATATTTCAACAAAATCAAACCAAAGAAAATACTTAGTATTGGTAAGGCTATGATAAAATGGGCTCCTTCATGCATTTTGAAGAGGAATTGAAATTGGTATAAATTTTTGGAGGTGAGTTTACCAACATTTTAAATTTTCATTTTTTTGATCCAATAATTACCATTGGATTATGCAAACAATATTTATTGACAATGCAGTATATACCTGTTTTTGTACTAAGTTCTGTCTCAAAATCACCTGACTTTAACAAATACGTGCCTACTGCAAGGTATTTTCTTAAGGAATGAGGCATATTTGTCCTTGAAGGTGACAAGACTTAAACTGGAGTCCTTCATTTGCATCAATTTTTTCTCAGGCCTTGGATATTTTTGTGCTTAATTTTGAATTTTAGTTCTTACAGATGACATATTCAGGCCCCCTAAAACTTAGTTTTGGTTCTGTTTAGAATAAAAACAAACAAATTAGTAAAAATGTGGGCAATTTTCTTCTTAGTCATATGTTTGGTTGAAAAAGGTATAATTTAAATATAACATTAATGAAATAAGATCAAATACTTACATAGCTCTTTCTATGTACTAACATTCACTAAGTCTGCATGCTTTTAATCTCAGCTTTTCCTTAATCTGAGAAATATTATTTATCCCCATTATACATATGAGAAAACTAAGTTATAGAGACTATTAATATAATCTAAGTTTCCATTGATAGGCCATGAATGCATTAAATAAATCAAGGTTTAGCCAGCATGATTATCTAATGGGATCAACATGATAAAATAAATCTATATTATTTGATATGGAAATATGCCCAACACGCTAAGTCAAAAAGTTAGTTGTTACTGTAGCATTGGTTATATGATTCATCTAGGAAAAATTTCTCTAAACCTATTTCATTTTCAATTTATTTCTATGTTTATTTGTCCTCGATTTTGTATCTACTGTGTGCTTATAGGTTCCCATTTGCACAGAGAGATGTTGAAGAATGACCTTCAAAATGGCAGAAATGGAGGCAGAGTTTATTTCTTGGGTCAATGAGATTTGAAGTAATTTAAAAATTTTTTTTTTATTACTTGTAGTTTTCTGCAATTACCTCAGTATTTTAACTGAAAATGTATTTTGTGCTCTGGTGTCTTCCCTATAAAACAACAGATTTTCCTTTCCTTTGCTTTATGTGTGCATTTGGTTGTGTGTGGTGCTAAGGAATCCAGGGCCTTGTACAACTCTCAAAATTCTCTCTGCCATTGAGCCACATACCCAGTCCCAACTGTTGCTTTTGAAGAGAAAGCATTTAATAAAATTTCGGACTAAACATGCTACAAAACATCATGCATATCTTGTATGCTTGTATGATCTAATTAATATTTATATCCAGTCTTAAACCATACACAGTGTATAGTTAGCAGGACTTCTGTGTGACAGAGTTGCAGACAACTTTACAAATGTTTTCCTGTTTCTCCATAGTATTCAATTTTTCTCAATGTACATATTCATGTATTACATCAAAACATTGACCTATAAACACATTAAAAAACGAAAGTGTTAGCCATATATATTCCATGAATTAAATAATCATTTTGATTTTCAAACTAATTGAATATATGCCACGTGTATGTGTGTGTATACATATATATATCTGTATTTCTAAACAAATCTTTAATAATTGCTTTTGTTGTGACCCATGCTTCTGAAAACCCAAGTGTCCTCACATCTGACCTCTGTCTGCATTCATCTTTAACATCATTGTTTGCATCTTTGAAATTTTCTTCTTCATTTTGCCTTTTTTTTCTGCAGATTCCAGAGTTTGAACTCATCATCCCTAATTCTACAGTCTTAATGTTGCTCTTTAGTGCTTTTAATGCATATTTCTATTCTATAATTGCATTTTTAATCTCCTTATAATCTTTCTCATGTCCAACTCTGGTTTTTGCTTCTACCTGCCTCTCAGTCAACTCCCTTCTTATCTCAACTTATTTTCATGTAATCTCATCTTTCATCTCTTTGCTCAGACTATGGTTTTCATATTTTATTGAGATTACAAGGCAAATGACTTCTGAAATTCGTGTTTTCTTTTGTGGCTTTTTAAAGTGCATTTTTTCTGCATCTTAATTGCCCTTTCCTCCTTTATGTGCAGGATGCTTTCACTGGAACCTCTTTGTCCCCTGTTTTCTGTGCCATCATCATTATTTAAAGAATAATGAAAGATCTATCATCCAATGGTGATGATAGGCTGTATCAGGTCTTTCCACTCAGCTCTTGATTCTTGTTAAAATATGATGCTCAGATCTCAAGCATAAAGATTGGTTGATAGCCATGGATCAATGCCACATTTAAAGTGTCTAGCAGTCATTTATCTAATGGTGACATTGGTCTTAGGAGAGACACACTGTTCTTGAGTTGTTATTGACTTGCTATGAGGAGGCAGTATAAGTAGTAATTAGAGTATTGCTCTCTACTTTAAAATGGTGCATTATAATTCTAGCTTCATTGATTATTAAAAGAGTAATATATCACCTTCAAGAGCTACTTTATTCTGTGAAATGGGCACTATAATACCACAATGGCACATACTTCATTGGATCATATGAGGATTAACACTAATATAAAACCTGTAAAGACTGAAATTTTATTGGTTCTAATTGGTTATATAAGACAGAGAATGCATTTTGACACATTGTACACAAATGGAGCATAATTTCTCATTCCTCTGGATATACATGATGCAGAGTCACACCAGTAGTGTAATCATACATGTATATAGGGTAATAATGTCTGTCTCATTCTACTCTCCTTCCCATCGCCACTGCAGTACCTCCCCACTTCCCTCTTCATAATCCAAAGTACCTTCATTTTTCCCTACCTATCCTCCACTATGGATCAGCATCCATCTATCAGAGAAAACATTTGGCCCTTGGTTTTCGGGATGGCTTAATTTACTTAGCATGATATTCTCTAGTTTCATCCATCTACCTGCAACTGCCATAATTTCATTCTTCTTTAAGGCTGTACATATAGCACATTTTCTTTATCCATTCAACTGTTGAAGGATATCGAAGTTGGTTCTATGGTTTAGCTATTGTGAATTAGGCTGCTATAAACACTGATGTGTTTGTGTCACTGTGTATGCTGATTTTAAGTCCTTTGGGTATAAACAGAGGAGTGGGATAGCTGGGTCCATTCCAAGTTTCCTGAGGAATCTCCATACTGCTTTCCAGAGTGGTTGCAACAATCTGCAGTCCCATCAGCAATGCATGAGTGAAAAAAAAGGCAATTAATTTTTTTTTTTGTCAAGTTACAGGGGAGGAAATTGAGGCAGGTACATATCAGGTAAATCGTTCAAGATCACATAGCTTGCAAATGTTGAACTGCGTTAGAATTCAGGCAGTTTCTTTCTACTTAGTGTTTCATATTTGCTATTTAATAAATATTCACTGTTATTATTATTCAAGGTAAATTTATTCATGGATCATCTAAAGTAGTGAGTAGTGAGTATTTCCTGGGGCAAAATTCAGTCTTTCACTTCTGTGATATTTTTCTCTCCCGTCTTCGTATTATTGGGTTTTACTCTAAGATGCAAATACGCCACAGCCTAACTCCTTGGCCTCCATGTCTGTAAGCACTCCTGAAAATTATAATCCCTAAATATATTTAGAAGGAGAAGTCTGATTTGGGGAACCTGGATAAAACATGTACAAATAAGTGTGTAATCCCTTTTACTGTAATATATGCGTGTGTATACACACACACACACATCACATGCACACAGCTGCTTTGGAGTCTGGGTTGCGCGGTCTGTTTGGCAGAGCTGTGACTGTGTGATCCATCTGCGGCTCCCAGTTGCAGATTCTGCACTTCGGAGCCGACACACAGGCAAATGTGAAGATTGCTACTGCATTGTCCTTCACGTTGGCAGTTTTGATCTCTTGCAAGTGACAAGTTATGTGCTAATATCACCTGACAATTGTGTTTCTCTTTTCCACTTCATGAATATTATAATTAGAGGAAATTCCTCTAAGATTTTGGCAGTAGATTAGTTGTCAATCTTAGTTTCTTGGTTTATTATACACTCTCATCTCTTTTTGTGTTTTCCTAGATATTTTATCAAAAAAATCACAAACTATGAAATGGGGAGAGCTCTTCAAACACTTTCTTCAGTTTCTTTCTCTCAATGCACCCCATTTTCCAACTGTGTGACACATACACACACTGTGAGTTGGAAACTTAAATATATATTTAATACCCATTGTGATATGACAAGAGAGAAGTATTAACATGATATGGGAGGGGAATAAAAGTGGAGGAAGTCCCTGGAGGAAGTTTGCTCTGCATGCTTACCCTGTGACGGTGAGTGGATCCAAGTCAAAACAGGTAGAGAGGCACATAGTCCTGCCAACTGGAGGCTGTGATACTTAATTTTATGTGTCAACCTGATTCTGGGACACCAAGAATCTAGTGAAGCATTATCTCTGGGTATGTCTGTAAGAGGGGATTTCTAGAAAACAATAGCATTTAAACAGGTGAACTGAACAGAGCAGATAACCCTCCCCAATGCGTGGGGCATGCTTCAGGTCATCAAGAAAATACAAACAAGGACAAAGAGCAGGGTTGGATTTGCCCTCCCTCTGCCTGACTGTGTGAACTGGGACGACGATGGTTGGGTCCTTTGGACCCTCCTGGTTCCCAGGCTTTCAGACTCAGTAGAATCTACACCACTGAGAATCTGACTCTCAGTCTATCAGACTACACTGCCAGCTTCCCTGGGTCTCCAACTTGTACACAAATAAGAATTTAACCTATGGAGTCTAAATTCACAAAAGTCACAAAAGTCAGTACTTTACACTCACTTGCTCTCTCTCTATCCACATGTGTATGTACATATATAATACATTATATGATATATTTATATAGAGATTATATATAATATTGATATTATATATTATATATTTTTATGTAGATATATAAATACATGTAGAATAGCTAATATATAATATGATGTGTATATACATATTAGGTACTTGGTCTATTTTTCTGGGGAAACTTAACACCAAGTATTGAGGTGCTGCTTTAATAAACACCTCAAAACATGAAAGTGGTTTTGTAACTGAGCCATGGTGCTAGAAAAGGCTGATATTACTGTGAAGAGACTTTAAAGGTGATTCTGGTGGTGACAGCCCAGATGAATGCAGAAGAGCTATCGAGCAAGCTCTGTCTTCTCGGAAGACATGAGTCCTGACGCACAGGATGTTGAATAGAGACATTAAGGGCGATTCTGATGAGAGTCAGACAGAAAAGAAGAGCATCCCACCCTCGGTCAACAGGAAAAAGGCAGTCCCTGCGGTGAAGTGGGAAGAAGGCGGGTGAGGACGCCCGTGTCCTAAGGTGCTGGGGAAGGCAGGGAATGCGAACAGTAAAATCAGATGTTTCACAGAGGAGGTCTCTCAGCACAGTGCTGAAAGATCGGCTTGGTGCCTCCTGACTGCTTCTACTATAAAGCGGGGGGAGAGAAATGAGATGAAGAAGGAATTGTTAAGAACAAAGAGCCCCAAAGTGAAGGATTTGGAAAAATCTCAGCTCATCCATACTGGAAAGAAAAAGGAAGGCAGAAAAGAAGAAAAGAAAGAAAGAGAAGAAAGAAAAAGAAAGAAAGAAAGAAAGAAAGAAAGAA
>JAJEJO010002972.1:109650-124385 GCA_020662805.1 Glaucomys volans
AAGAAAAGAAAGAAGGAAAGAAGGAAGGAAGGAAGGAAGGAAGGAAGGAAGGAAGGAAGGAAAGAAGGAAGGAAGGCAAGCCAGTCTGAGGAGAGCACTCAGAGTATGACTGAGCAGCCATGTGAGGCAGGAGCGTGAGTGTGGGCCAAAGACCCTCTCAGTCTCCTGCACAGGAGCGGGAGTAGAGGAGGCTAAACCAACAAAAACACTGCCAGCCAAGACCAAAGGAAACTGAGGCCTTGGGATGGATTACGAAAGGCAACAGGTGCACTATGCTCCAAGAAAAGGGAAGGGGGCCCTGAGGTGATTCTGAGATGAATACACCTACCTTTCCACCACAGACCCAGGGAAAGGCCTACTTTTAAGGGTGGGATTGCCTCTCTGGCTTTGCAGGTTCAGGATGCTCCCTCCCAGGACCTTAGGGTGCACCACCATAGAAAGCAGAGTGATGGGGGCCACAACCCCAATCTCTAGAGTTTCTATGATTTCCCCCTCTAGGTGACTTTTACTGCCATGTGGAGCAGGGACATTGACATCTGTCCCAGTCTCTAATCTGTAATACATTTTTAGATGATCCAATGACCTCTCCTTGGACATTTCTAGGATAAGAAAATAGGACTTGGAAATCCAAAGAAATCTAAATCTAAAGAAATCTAAACAAATTAAATTTCTAACAAATACTCTTCTTAATTAATTTGATATTTTTATAAAGGATATCATCCACTGCATCTCCAACAGTGATGCCCCTTTCTTCCCTGCTAACAAACCAATTTGTTCAGGGAGTAGGTTGGGAGTCTTTGGGTGCATGGAATGCAGAGCCCTTCCCCAGCTGCATTGTGAATGGTGTGACCCAGGCATCACTTTGACATTCCTCTTGGCCACAGGTGTGACCCAGCTGTGGGTAATGAGTCAATTGGAGAAACCGGGGAGCAGGTGGCTGCAGAGTTTCCATCTCAAATATTAAAAAAAAAAAAGTGATTGTACTAGCAAACTTGGTTAAATAAATGCAAGACATTTTTATGTTATAGAGAAGACACAATGGGTTAGTGACTTAATTAGGCTGGTTTGATTCCACATACATTTGTGCTATACAATTAGTAATTTCAACTGACAACAACAATCAGAATTGGAGCTTCGAAATCAGTTGGAAACGGAGAAATTGAATGTTTTGTACCCAGGGCCAAGAAAATACACTGTTACTCTAAGGAGGAATTCTGGACCTAGATGCACAATTGTCCTGGAGAAAGTGAAGGGTTAAAAGTTCCAGAGGTTAAGGCAGAGATGACATGAAAGAGTCAGGTGGGAAAGGAAGGCACATCCAGTTAGAGACTCGGGCAGGAGCTTCTAGACGATTCCTGCAGAGGACTTACAGGGAGGCTGTCTTAAGCCACTGGGTTTGTAAAATTCAGACAGAATTGTTTTTGGAACTCAATGACAAAAGAAAGACAGCACATATTTGGACCAGGGCACAGAGGCAGAACTTTTTGAAGACAACATTTCTATCAAAACACTTGGGGAAACTCCGACGTGGAAACCTTACCTCCTACTCTTTACCTCCTGCAGTCTATCCCAATGCCCTTGTTCTTGACTTTGGACTTTATTTCTTAGTTTTGCTTTTGTGTCTGCCTCCAGGTTTGGGGCTTATATTCACTCTCAGCACTTCCTAAACACTTTGCTTTCTAGTTTCCCTTAGATTTTGCTTTCTTTCTTTCCTTTTGTTTTTTTTTTTTCAAAGTTAATCCTTAGTCTGGACAGAGATCTATATGGCAGGTGCCCTGGTCTGGCTCACTTTGGCCCCAGTTGAGATCAGGTTTGACAAAGGGCCAAGGAGATTTGCTGTCAAGTGCGGTTGCCCAGGCTTTGTCACTTTCCCTGGATTGGGATGATATATCAAACATCAGCTTCAGTGACAAGAAGACATCATCTTTAGAGTAAGGCTCCTTGCCTCGGTGAGGGGAAGCAATCAAGCAGAGACAGGTTGCTAACCAGTATTAGAACAGATGGCCTTCTGAGGACCCTGGTGACATGCTCAAGAGCAGGGGCTGCTTTCCTGATTCCTACCCTTGGACATTTTTAGTGATAGAGTAGGATGCTTTCTTTTGCTGATTACATTGGTTGAGACAATAGAAGGGGCCTCATACTCCACTTGGCACCTAGTCCTATCATTCTGTCTTGTTCTACTTGTCAAACAAGTTTGAAACTGTCACTAGCATCCTGACCAATTCACCCTGCCTTGTATTCCTTGGCCCCAGACATCTGGAGAGTGGAGGCCCTGCCATCAGATCTCAATTTTCCATTCCCTTTAGATCCCAGCAATGCATGTCCCTGGCTAGGAGAAAAGCAACCACAACAGCATTGGATATGTGATTTTCCCATCCCTGAGTTTCTGATTCTCAGTCACATTTCATTTTCTGTTTCAAAAAAGATCAGGTGCTCTGCTACGCATGACCTTTGCACTCTGACCTGGACCTTTTAACGATGTTATCTGCCTTAACTCCCTCAGACCTTCTCCATTTCCCCCTTTGACATCAATAAGTCATCCCTGTCCTCTTCCTCCATCTCCATCTCCTCAATTGTTTTTCCATTCTTTCTGCCTCAGCCTCTGCTCCTCCTCTGTATGCGCTTCCATTCTCCAAAGCTCCTTCCACATCCTATATGGCAATTTTCCCTCAGTGCTTGCAGGAAAGAGACAGATAAGCTATTGCAAGCTTTCTTTTCAAGATTCATAATTACATTTCAACAAAAAAAAAGTATTGATTGCTAAACACTGTCCCAGGTTCTGGTGATAAAGTGATCAAAAAAAGACAATCCCTGCCCCCAGAGGAGCTCAAAGTCCAATGCAAAAAGCAGAGTGATGCATTCGTAAGTCCTTGAGTCCAGTAGGGCGCATTCTATAGAAGAGTTGCAGAGAGCAGGTCTAGAAATACCAATGATGGGAAAATATCCTGTGCAGGTGAGAGAAAGTCATGGACTAGACACAGCAGTTAAATGACTGCTGGTTTCTAGATACTCCAAGAATTTATTACAAACTCTAGTATCCTGAAGAGAAGAATATTTCTTATATTATTTGCAAGATAACAGACTCCAGGAGATTGAATGAAATGCCCAAATTTGCTGAGCAAGTGAAGACAGTGCTGGGATCTTATATGTTAGGAAAATTAACATGAAGGTTGAAATAGACAAACACTCAGAATCTCAGGGGCTTAATAAAATAAAAAAGTATCCTTCCTCTAGCATATGAAACTGAGGTGGGCTTGGTGGTCATCTATTTCTCTCAGAGGTATGCTATCTGGAACACATAGCCTTCAAAATGGTTCTAGCAGAGGAAGATAGATGTGAAGGATTGCTATAGTTTGCATGTTAAATTTTCTCCCAAGACCCATCTGCTAAAGGATGGTCAGGGTGGCACTAATCTGAAGCAGCAGGACATTTAGAGGTGGGATCTGTGGGAGATCCTTAGGTCATTGGAAGTGTGTCCTGGAAGACGACTGTGGGATCCTGACTCTCTTTCGTTCTCTTTGCTTCCTGGCTGTGAGGCCAATGATTACATGCTACCATACATTCCCAGTATGATGCGTTGATGTGCCATGGGCTCAGGAAAAACAGAGCCATCCAATCATAGACTAGAACCTCCAAAAATATGATCCACAATAAACCTTTTATCTTACAATCTGATTATGTCAGGTATTCTGTTCTAGTAATGGAAGTCTAGCTGGCTAACACAAGGATATATACTGCTCTTAATTGCCTTACCCTCAAAGTGAAAGATGTCATTTTGTCTCAATTCATTGATATACACAAACTTCATTGCCCCAATATGAGAAATGTAGAAGAGTGCATGAAACGATTGGGTCCAAACTCTGTTTGCTACATCTGACGTTCCTTAGGAATTTTGGTTCTAGTATTAATGAGTGTCCCTCAAAGTATGCTGGTGGTGGTTATGGAAGAATACAAAAGGCATGTTTAAGAAAGATGGACGTATGGGGGTATAAGCAAAAGATACCTCACTGATACTTTGTTTCAGCTAATCTCCTTAGCAAGGCTGGTGTTTATTTTCCACCTTACTTTACTTATGAGTGACCCCTATGTTCCACAGCTGAAGGGCATGACCATCCTTTTGTCCAACTGAGTTCAAGAGAATTTTGAATGTGCAGAATGGGATATCATTGTGTTAATCATTTTGTGATTATTACTGCAGAATAAAATGTCTAGCATAGTAAATAATAGCATTATGGCTGTCTTTGAAAGAAAAGGTCAATATTATACCTGCTTGTGATAGGAGAGATTAATATACTCTTGCTATTATTAATAATAGTAATTAGACTCTATTGCTTTCACTGATCCTTAGATACCATTTATAGGAGCAGCCTAATGTTCTTCCTGAGCATGACTTGGAATATTTTAGCACGTCATTGCAAGCATTGAAAATCGGTGCCAGGATCTTCTTATCATTTTATTAGCTTTTGGCACTTGGATTTTGTATTTATATTGGTCTTACTTTTCCACCTCTGAAACAGTTCGCAAGGATTTTTATATGAAAGAGAAGACCTTTGCTTAATAGCATTTCCTGTTGGGGGAAGTAAGAATAGATCTTTGCATATTTTGCACCATTTAGCACAGACACTGCTGCAAATTAAGAGGACAGGCAACCTCATCAGGGCCATTAACACTTGCAGCAGAAAACTCCTCCTAGCTGCAGAGCGGGTTCGGGGGCCTAATTTAAGGTGGTTATACAGGGAAACCTTCTCCATACCGGGAAAAGAGATAAGTAGCAGGGTAAGGGAATGGACAGGGAAGCTGGGAGCCACGCTGGCTGTTTGGTGACCAGATGATCAGGCGTTCTTCTGTTACACTTCCTTCATCAAGATCACCTTTGAGCACTGTGCAAAGAAAGCATTTTGTACATATAGGAAAACGTGCCAGGATAATCCTTGTTTAAAAATTAAACCTGGAGGACAATTTCAGGGGTTCCCCCATTCAAATAAATTCTCCTCCTTGTTCTTTTCTATACCTTGAATTTTCACTACTATTTCTAATTTTGGATTAAGGCTTTAAAGGTTTTTATTAAAACGAACCAATGTTACCTAGCAGGGGTAAACTACTTACTCTTTATCATTAATGTCTTACTGTGAATAATTAAAATATGGTTTCTTGTCTCAGCTGAGCCTTAAGAAATAATCATGGTAATGTTTAAAAACTTAAAATTTACTGCATGCCTGAGTTTACAACGTGAACTGAGTTATTCCTTCATTTATTTCTTATAATAATCTTACGAGATAAGGTAGGCAGAAGAAAGCTGTTATTCTCATTTAACAGAGACAGAATCAGAGGCTCTGACTGGTCAATTTACTGTTCAAGGACATTCCGGACTATAAAATGAAGTAGTGAGAAAGGAGAAGAAGGAAATGAAACAGCCTATGGGGGGTCAGTTCTGCTGGACTAGCAAGGACACACTGACTGGCTGGAGTCTGTGGGGAGGTCTGGGGTTGTGGATAAGCTTTAGGTTAGAGAGAGAGGATACTAAAACTAGCAACATGATCTACCTTTTCTTGAGCATCTATTAAGTGCCAAGCCCTGAGATAGACTCACCTATGGTTTCATTTCATCCTCTCTATATTCCTACAAGATGAGTAACCTCCCAAATTTACAGTAACAGGGGATTAAAAAATTAAAAATCTTGCTCAACTAAAAAGGGAAAAATAGTTTCCTAGTCCTAAGTCCCACGTTCTTTTGGAGCTGCACGCTACCTACTATGTAGGAAAGTGAGCAACGAAAAGGTCATGGTAGGGCCTTGAAAACAAATCGCCCTTTCTTCACATCTGCCTCAGACCAGACCTCTCTGCCCTTCACCTTTCCCTTAGCTCTGTCATCCTGCAAAGAACAAAAATGTTATCACACTCGGGCTCAAGGAAAGACGTCAGGCATTTCTACCTGGATACTTACTCTCTTTTGCCTTTCAAAGTTTCGCAGTCTCCCCCAGATTCATTCTGTGGATGCTTTTGCTTGTCTATCACATCTATGTGGACGTCAAAACATGAGGATTTTGTGGGTTTTTGTTTGTGTTTGTTAATACAGTAGAAGCAGTTTTTCATCCCTTCCTGAACAATGAGGCTGCCACGCTTTTCTCTCCAATGTCAAAAATGACCCTTGTCCCTCCATGAACTTTCGGTGCAATAGAACCTGTCCCAAGTTTCTGGCCAGATTTTTTTTTTCCCCCAAGTAAAAATTCACATAGGGCAGAGTGTGAAACAAGAAAGGCAGGTGACTTGACTTTCCTTAGCATGCGCACGCCGACGTGCTGTAGACTGGAATTACTCTTCTTGATTGAAAGGTGGACACCTCTTGGGCCAAACGTGGCAGCTGCTTAACAGTGTGCATTAATAAAACATGATCATCTTAAGCAGCAAGTGACGATGAGCTGATGTGCCTAATTGACAAGGCAGACGGGAGTTGATGGGGCTGAGAGGTGTTTTCTGAGTTTGTATCTTCCTGTTGAGTGGTCTTGGGATCCTGGGTCGGCTGCTTAATGTCTTCATTATCCTGGCTCCTCATCTGTAAAATGGGAATAATAACACTTCCCTAGCTCACAGAGGCATCCTCTGAATTAATTAACTCCCATGAAGATCTCTGAGGTCCCTGGATGAATGGTGTCAGGTGATTGCAAATGATTAGTGTCCTTGTTTTTCTGACACTTGCCCATAAGGCTCATGGATCAAATATAGCTCCAGCTGAACTAGGCAAAGCAGTGGATTCTGCAACTGCATTGGATGGCAGTTTGCCCTGAAGATAAAGTCTGTCACACACAATCTCTCCCCAGAGTGAGTTTAAACTGGTCACAGTATTGATGTAGGTGATCTGCCTGCCAGGACGCACAGAGGCAGTTTAACTAGAGCTAATTATGGCCAGCAATAATGCCGGAGCCAAGAGCTCACCTTTGATTATGATGGGATGTTCCAAAAACCTACTCCTGAACTAGACCTCAGAGGGAATTTTCTGCACCATTGGAAGCACTCTGAAGAATGTCCAGGCTCTTCAAATTTCAGAAGAGGGAGGCCTGTGATGGTTTCCTAGAGAGGAAGAGCACCAGAGAGAATTGTTTTCCTTGCAAACTGCCCTCTGTGAGGCTCATCATTTATTTATTTTGGCCATTTTTGTTGTTGCACAAATGCTATGTTTGTTCCTAGGACAGGAAGGAAGAGATGAAGAAAAAATGGCACATGAGATGGGTAAAATGGACCCCTGAATATCACAGGAGCTTTGGATCTGATAAGGGGCCATGCAGACGTGAACCAATATAGTGATTAAGAACAGTATGTGCAGATTAAAGCCAGCCGGGAGCTATACCCCATGTAAGCATGTGATGTGCTATGACCCATCTTACAAATAATAAAATCATAAGCTGAAAATCCATGTGATGTATCCAACCAAATATTCTCATTTCCATCACTACCACCTTACTTCAGATCACCATCTCTTCTCACTCGACTGCTCTGATGACTTTCAGACTGGGTTCTCATCACAATCTTCGCCCTCTTAGAGCTTACTCAACATATCCAAGATTACTTAGAGCAAGTTACAATTCTGTTTCTGTCTTTCAAAACTCCCTTCCCCATTGCTCTCCAGGTTAAATTCAAATGATCACCCTTCTTCCTGGTTTCTATTATCCATCTGTACACTAATCGTATTACCAAACCCGCCTGTTCAGGATGCTCCATCCATGCTAGTTCTCTTTGGGTTTCCTGAAAGTCAAGTCTTTTCTTGCCCCAGGGTCTTTGCATATGCTCTTCTTCTCGAAAATACTCTTCCCTACTAGCAAGACCTCAATCTTTACCACTTGTCAATTTAAAAGTAAATTCTCTCCCCCCGCCTCTTTCTCTCTTGCCAATAGCCTGTTTGTTATTGTTTTCATGGTATTTTCTACAATCTTACTTATATTCATTCATTTATAATTTACTCATTACCTGCTTCTAGCTCCTAAAAAACATGAGCTCTCAGATAGAAAGAACTTGACCCTTATCTCTGTATTGGTACCCAGCACAACACCTGGCACAACCAAATGTAAAGTTTCTTAATTACTCAACGGTGTTAAGAAAACGGCCGTGTTAAGAAAACAGCCGTTGAGTAACAATGACCTTTCCTGAGCACCTACTCTATGTTGCATACTGCAATACACACACTAGATACAAATCTCATTTTTCCATGCAACGACCTTTAGAGGTTGGTATTCCTTAGTTATAGTTTTCGTGCAATTAAACTGAGGCTTAGAAATACTGATACTTGCTGAAGATGGCAGCTTGAATTTAGAGAAAACTGGATTAAGTCTTCTCAGCTGCAATGTCAGGGCTGGTCCCATTGTCCCCTGACTTTGGAGGCTGGGTAAGCAATCTAAATGAAGTGGACAGTCATAAATCCCTTCTCAATGCCATTGAACATGCATTGGCTTAAAGGCATTTCTTGGAAATTGGAATCTAAGAGAAAACCCTAAATTGTTAACTCCTTACTACCAAGAACCTAGCAAACATTCTCAAGGGCAGAATTAATAAAAACCTTGAAAACAAGGGTCTTTTTTTGCCCTTCAGATGCAATTTTCCCACCTCTTATCACACCACTTCTTGCCTGGGGCATCTGAACCTTGATTGCTGTTTCCTGGAGGAAAGTTTAGGGAGTGTGAAAATCCTTTCACTCCTAGGTTCACTTGAATTCAATTAAGAACACTCACCATTGAACAATCTAAATAACTAAATAGCCCAAATCGGTTTAATTAAAGTATAAAAAGACAGGGACTTTTCTTGACCTTTGGCATTTATCATGTGATATTTTGTGTGAGGGTTGAAGGATTCTCATAATTAACTATAAGCAGGATAACCTTTATAAAGTGAGACAGACTTCAAATAGCAGTGTGGTTCTTTCTTTGACAAAAATTCTCAAAAATCATTTATGTGCACATGAGCAATGTCTTCTACCATAATATGAATATTTTTCCTAAAAGGTTTTTTTTTTTTTTTTTTAAATGCAGAATTGTTTTGCTAAGTGGTTTGCAGTTGCCTAGGAGGGTAGTAAAAAGATGCGAGAATACAAGAATGAATGTATTTAAGTCATCAAATCTCAAGCAGAACAATCAAAACAACTGTAAAGGCACATCAAAATGAAATTTTAAATATTGTGGCACAGCTGTGGACTGCTACCAGACAAAGAACCAAACTAAGATCAGAAGAGTCAGGTAAAATGAAACCGGCTTGTTTCCCTGAGACTGGGATGTGCGTGGCACCACCAGGAGGTCTGGGCATTGAAAGTTGAAGCAAGTACCTCTGGACTCCAACTGGTGGCAACGACAGAGAGTGAAATGTTAAGACCACAGTCACAGGGATTACTGAAAGACAGAAGCAAAGGCCCTAAAACCTCCTGGGAGATTCACAGCCGACTTTCCTTGGGGGAGACCCCTGGCTGAATCTGAAGGGCCTGGCTGAGTTGTCCAGCTGACAGTTGTGATCTTTCCAGGGATGGCAGAGGCATAGGAAGAGGCCAGGAAGTTTCCTTCCTCTTGCAATTCACTTTCTCCTCAGGCAGCGAATGGAACTGCCCCACACCTAGTTTTGGGTTTGTATTTCTGAAGATGGGAAAAGATTTTTCTTTCCAGAAACCACTTGAAAATACCTGGGAAAAATTCTGCTAAGTTGAATTTCCTTCCAGTCTGTGGTCTAGTCATGGGCTAGAGAAAAAAAATGTTTTTCTTCTTTTTGGATGGGTCTAGCCTTGACTCATCCTTCATGCTGAGAATGCTGGCTGTCCCAGATGGCAACTTTCATTTAAAACCTAGAGAGAGAGAGAGAAAGAGAGAGAGAGAGAGAGAGAGAGAGAGACATTTCCCAGACAAAGCAGAGACAAGGAAATAGTGGATACTTCTATGGACTGTCTTCGATTTTACCAGTGGTAAAGGAACTAAGGTCTATGGATACATTGTAGGATGATTTGTATTTTGAAAAACCATCCAGAAGAAGAAATAAGCATTTGCTAAAGTATTTTCTGTGCTTACCTGGTAGGTTTTCTCTCACTCTCATTAGGATTCTCCTAACAACCTTCGGTGATAGGTAGTATTTTAACTATGAGGAACAGAAAGGTTAATTAACTCTTAGAAGATCGCATGGAGCAGGAAGTCAGAGAAACTTTATTCATAATTAACATTTCATGTTCCCCCCACTACACTGTGTGGGATCTTTGGAAAATAATATTTGTAGCATAATGCATAATCTTCCAAAGGGCCAGAGGTGTGCAAATAGGAGCTTTGTTTTGTTTTCTTTTTTGCTGACTTTATGATATGATGGTCTTCTTTCTTCAAATTTTAATGTGCTGTGTCAGGAGAAAATACATAATGAGTGCTCTGGATTTTCTGTCTTTTGAGCTGATTCTGTAAGATGTGTCACATGTCTCTTCCTTAGAGAGAGTAATTAATGGGATGTATTGTTATTGCCATATGATATCATCTCTGGAAGAATTTCTCTTTGGGCACAATGTGGGGGTGGGAGAGAGAGAGAGTAGTAACACTTGTAAATTTCTGCATCAATCTTGAACAATTTCCCAATAGGATAGTGCAGGAAAACATCAATAATTAAATGGGAAGTACCCCTTCATCTTTATAGAGAGATTTTCTTATTAAGCTTGAATGATATTTCTTCTGGAAGGGTCACTGTCCCCGGTAGGTAGTCTGGTTGTGGACTGGCAGAGGATGGGGAGGGGAGGGTGCAGTACTAAGACAGTATTTGCATCACTCAGAAAGAAGCAAGGGCTGCTCCTTAGACTGGTCCACTGCCCATTTAATCAACACTGCACAGGGTTCCCTAGGAAGGATTGCTTTCCTTCTCAGGCAAACCTGTGCTTGGTTACAGAAGAGAGAGATATAAATGGGGTGGGGGGGGAGAGGTGTATCTTATTTTATTACCCTTTTGTGTAATAGTAGTAAAAGTTTTGTATGGAGTATTGTGTACAGTAAAACAATCATTTGTCAAAGGGTAAACTTACCAAACACCAATGTCTGTTTTAAAAGATCCCTTGGGTGTCATGAAGTACACAGTGCTCATAAAATGTTGTACTCCAGGGTTAGATATTCTTGTTTCCTCAATTACTGCAGTTTTCTAAAGTCTCCCAGGAAGGAGGATTAAACATTTGTTGTCAGGAAGCACCAGGCTGCACTTTGTCCCATGCCTTGACACATGCATTAGCCCAGATTCTAAATTTTCAATTACAAAATCCATAAAGCACCCCCACAAAAACACCCAAAAACAAAAACATAAAACTGTCCCCAAAACAATTAAAAAGATTGAATGAGAGAGAGAGAGAGAGAGAGAGAGAGAAATCAACAGCTAGGACTTGCACACGGTGGTTTTGAAGACTCTATTCTTGACTGTCATTTTATTTGACCATTACAGGCAGCGTGTCCCGGTGATGAATGAAACCCGGAGTTATATTGGAATTGTAAGTTACTCTGATTGATCATTTACTGTTTGATGTCATGAGAAAGTTAAGAACTGCTTTCTTTTAAACTTTGTCTTTAGTGGAAAACTGATAGGACTCAAGTAGGAGATGAGGAAGATAAAGACATTAACAAAACCCCAGGGTGCATTGGCAGCGGAGAACGCAGAGGATCGCTGACAGGGCGGTGAAACGCCCATTTCCACAACATGTAAATTCAGGAATTCTAATTGGAAAGACCAGAATAAGTTATATGAAAGACCAGTGAAATTAAAAAAAAATATGGACTGCCAGCTTCAGCTCTGTGATGTGAAGTAACGGAATGCCGGAGCCCACAATCCTTATACAAGAAAGCGTGGCAGCCTGAGAACGGAGGACATTTTTTGGGCTAACCAGGGAACTGATGTGTCAGGGTGAAACCACCACTCTGAAATTTCTAGCACGGGGCTGGGGATATAGCTCAGTTGGTAGGGTGCTTGCCTCAGAAGCACAAGGCTCTGGGTTCAAATCCCAGCACCGCAAAAAAAAAAAAAAAAAAAAAAAAAAGAATTTCTAGCACGTGGTCACCCCCAGAAGCACATCCTGGATCTATCTGCCCAGAGCCACCAAGGCATAGGAGTGCTCAAGTGGTGCCTTAATCCATTTGGGCTGCTGCAACAAAATACTACAAACTGGGAAGCTTGTAAACAACAGAAAGCTATTTTTTCGCATTTCAAGAAATGAGGGAGCCCAAGACCAAGGCCTCAGCACATTTGCTGTCTGGCAGGGACCAATTTTCTTCTTGCCTTCTCATATTGCTTTCATACCATGCAGGACACTAAGCCCACGTGTAAGGGGAGAACCTTCCTGTCCTAGTGTCCCAAAGGCCCACCTCCCAATACCCTATTTGGAAGGTTAGGATTTCCACAAATGAATTTTGGACATTCAAACATTCAGATTATAGTAAATGGCAATTTTGGTCAACCATTGGAGTTTAAGTGTGATCTAGCATGAGACTGAAAAATTCCTTGTGCCCACAGTCTTAGAGTCTCTGCGACTCGACAGGTTTTATCTTGAGACCCTCTGTTGGGTTTTCAGGTGCAGATTCAGGAAGGAAACCTCAAAGCTCTGGTAAAAAAACAAGTAATTACTGTGAAATGAACCCAGAGTCCTCTCAACAAGAAAACTTTTTGGGGACAAGGTTTGCCAGAGCCTTATGCTAACTGGAAAATGGAATTCCTCCTTCTCTAGCCACAAAGCAGCCTTCTTGTCTCACCTGAGAGAGGAAATACCAAAGCACACAGGGATCAATGCTTCATGGAACAGACCCCAAGGAAGGGAGTAGAGGCTGATGGGAGGAAAGCTGTGCTGCAGATAAACACCTGTGAGAAAGGTCATTACAGGCCTGGGATTTAATAGAAGACTGCAAGACACTGTCTCCCCACTAATAGTCAACTCATCTTGAGTCCCATGTTGATGCAACATGTCTGATTTTCAAGGAAAAAAATTCAAGGCATGTTAGAAGGCAAAAATGAAAACTGAAGAGATAGACAGCAAGCATGAGAATCAGATTCAGATGTGATCATATGTATTTTGGAATCATTAGAATTTAAAATGATTCTAATTCACATGGTAAGGACTCCCATGAAAAAATGCAGAAACATACAAGAACCAATGAGTGACATGGGAGAAAGATGATTGTCTGGGAAAAATCAAAAGAAAATGTTGAGGTCCCAACAACTGTGACTGCGATGAGGGCACTGTGTCTGAGGAGCTCATCAGTAGACTTGGCGTGCTGGGGAGGAAGTGGGGATCTTGAAAAGAGGCCAATGACAACTTTCCAAACCAAGATGCAGAAAAAATATTTAAAATAAAATAGACTTCCAAGGAGAGTGGGACAATAGCAAAACCTTCACATCATTGGTACAGAAGCGATTAGAGCAGAAGAAGTGCTTAGAGAATAAAAGCTGAGAATTTTCTGAAAGTAACGAAGGATAGAAAATCACACACCCCATAAGCTCAGAAAACACAAGGCAGGATGAATGTCGCAAAATGCTGTCTGCAAGCATATCATACTTAAAAATTAAAAGAGAGAAAGCTTGAGGAAAACCAGAGATGGGGAAACATCTCACCTATAGAAGAAGAAGAATTTCAGCAGACTTCCTGTTGAAGAGAACGCAAGCAAGACAATTGTGGAGTAAAATATTAAATGTATTGAAAAAGAAACAAGCAAAAACTCCTTTCCAGTCTTAGAATTCAAATCCTGCAAAATTATCTCTTAAAATTGAAGGAAAAAAATATTGAGAAACTTTCTTAGAGGAATTTAAACTAAGGTCATTTATGACCAGTCAACCTGCCTTGCAAAAATGTTAATTTATTCAGGTAAAGGAAAAATATGTTAGGGACGGAATGCTTGTGTCCCCAAAACTGATATGCTGATGTGCTGAAGACTTACCCACCAGTGTGGCTCCATTCACAAAGAGGACTCATAAGCAAATAATTCAGGTTAATCAAAGTCACAAGTCTCATGGGATTAGTGTTCTTAAAAGAGAAGACACTAGAGCTGCAAGGATATGTAGAGGGCATGACTAGCTATGTAGAAAACCTGAAAGCATCAATTTTTAAATATAAATGAATGGGTGAATGAATGAATGAATAATAAACTAAGAAGCTGTGTACCCTGGTTATAGGATATGATGTCAATATACAGGAGTCAATTGCTTTCTTATGTTCCAGAAATAAACAAGGGGATTTAGAAATTAAACACAAAATTCCATTTAAAATATTACCACAATTCAAAATACTTAGAAGCATTCTAAAAATTATTAGAATGTGTTAGGAGTGATTATTAGACTGTGTAAGAGTAACTATTAAAATATATAAAATACATGATACAAATAAAAAGGCAGTCTATATGTGTGTATTGTGTATTGGAAGATTCAACATTATTGAAATGATAATTCTCAATTTAATCTACAGACTCAACATGATCCCAATAAAAACCTCAGCAAGTTGTTTTTTACATATGGACAGATTGATTCTAGTATTTGCAGGGAGAGGCAGAAGTCCTAAGATAGCCACCACAGTGAAAGAAGAACAAAGCTGAAGGAGTCAAGCACTCTCTTTTAAGATTTCCCATAAAGCTACAGTAATCCAGAAGGAGTGGTCTACATGAAAAAACAGAACACAGAGTACTGGAATGAAGAGCCTGAATCAGATGCACACAGGTAATGCCAACTGATTTTGACAAAGGGCAAAGACACCAAATGAGAAAGGCCTGGGTTTGTACT